>JAFDUT010000457.1:0-21327 GCA_017309665.1 Coelopa frigida
GGCTCATCCCTCTAGCACTTCTGGGGGAGCCACAATCTACCGCCAAACCTTTAAAACGCTCTAGAAGCTAAACGCGTAGAGATAGACCCCTTAAAGTTTCACTAAAAAATTTTCAAAATTTAATTTTTCCGCAGTGAAAAATTTTCAAATTTTTGATTTTTTCGGATTTTCAACTGACTGCCATTTCCAAAATAATAGTCGGATCTTATAAACCCCGGCAGATAATTAAAGATCTTTCCGCCCTCTTTCATTATTGCCCTGGCTCATCCCTCTAGCACTTCTGGGGGAGCCACAATCTACCGCCAAACCTTTAAAACGCTCTAGAAGCTAAACGCGTAGAGATAGACCCCTTAAAGTTTCACTAAAAAATTTTCAAAATTTTATTTTGCCGCAGTGAAAAATTTTCAAATTTTTGATTTTTTCGGATTTTCAACTGACTGCCATTTCCAAAATAATAGTCGGATCTTATAAACCCCGGCAGATAATTGAAGATCTTTCCGCCCTCTTTCATTATTGCCCTGGCTCATCCCTCTAGCACTTCTGGGGGAGCCACAATCTACCGCCAAACCTTTAAAACGCTCTAGAAGCTAAACGCGTAGAGATAGACCCCTTAAAGTTTCACTAAAAAATTTTCAAAATTTTATTTTTCCGCAGTGAAAAATTTTCAAATTTTTGTTTTTTCCGGATTTTCAACTGACTGCCATTTCCAAAATAATAGTCAGATCTTATAAACCCCGGCAGATAATTAAAGATCTTTCCGCCCTCTTTCATTATTGCCCTGGCTCATCCCTCTAGCACTTCTGGGGGAGCCACAATCTACCGCCAAACCTTTAAAACGCTCTAGAAGCTAAACGCGTAGAGATAGACCCCTTAAAGTTTCACTAAAAAATTTTCAAAATTTTATTTTTCCGCAGTGAAAAATTTTCAAATTTTTGATTTTTTCCGGATTTTCAACTGACTGCCATTTCCAAAATAATAGTCAGATCTTATAAACCCCGGCAGATAATTAAAGATCTTTCCGCCCTCTTTCATTATTGCCCTGGCTCATCCCTCTAGCACTTCTGGGGGAGCCACAATCTACCGCCAAACCTTTAAAACGCTCTAGAAGCTAAACGCGTAGAGATAGACCCCTTAAAGTTTCACTAAAAAATTTTCAAAATTTTATTTTTCCGCAGTGAAAAATTTTCAAATTTTTGATTTTTTCCGGATTTTCAACTGACTGCCATTTCCAAAATAATAGTCAGATCTTATAAACCCCGGCAGATAATTAAAGATCTTTCCGCCCTCTTTCATTATTGCCCTGGCTCATCCCTCTAGCACTTCTGGGGGAGCCACAATCTACCGCCAAACCTTTAAAACGCTCTAGAAGCTAAACGCGTAGAGATAGACCCCTTAAAGTTTCACTAAAAAATTTTCAAAATTTTATTTTTCCGCAGTGAAAAATTTTCAAATTTTTGATTTTTTCCGGATTTTCAACTGACTGCCATTTCCAAAATAATAGTCAGATCTTATAAACCCCGGCAGATAATTAAAGATCTTTCCGCCCTCTTTCATTATTGCCCTGGCTCATCCCTCTAGCACTTCTGGGGGAGCCACAATCTACCGCCAAACCTTTAAAACGCTCTAGAAGCTAAACGCGTAGAGATAGACCCCTTAAAGTTTCACTAAAAAATTTTCAAAATTTATTTTTCCGCAGTGAAAAATTTTCAAATTTTTGATTTTTTCCGGATTTTCAACTGACTGCCATTTCCAAAATAATAGTCAGGATCTTATAAACCCCGGCAGATAATTAAAGATCTTTCCGCCCTCTTTCATTATTGCCCTGGCTCATCCCTCTAGCACTTCTGGGGGAGCCACAATCTACCGCCAAACCTTTAAAACGCTCTAGAAGCTAAACGCGTAGAGATAGACCCCTTAAAGTTTCACTAAAAAATTTTCAAAATTTATTTTTCCGCAGTGAAAAATTTTCAAATTTTTGATTTTTCCGGATTTTCAACTGACTGCCATTTCCAAAATAATAGTCGGATCTTATAAACCCCGGCAGATAATTAAAGATCTTTCCGCCCTCTTTCATTATTGCCCTGGCTCATCCCTCTAGCACTTCTGGGGGAGCCACAATCTACCGCCAAACCTTTAAAACGCTCTAGAAGCTAAACGCGTAGAGATAGACCCCTTAAAGTTTCACTAAAAAATTTTCAAAATTTTATTTTTCCGCAGTGAAAAATTTTCAAATTTTTGATTTTTCCGGATTTTCAACTGACTGCCATTTCCAAAATAATAGTCAGATCTTATAAACCCCGGCAGATAATTAAAGATCTTTCCGCCCTCTTTCATTATTGCCCTGGCTCATCCCTCTAGCACTTCTGGGGGAGCCACAATCTACCGCCAAACCTTTAAAACGCTCTAGAAGCTAAACGCGTAGAGATAGACCCCTTAAAGTTTCACTAAAAAATTTTCAAAATTTTATTTTTCCGCAGTGAAAAATTTTCAAATTTTTGATTTTTCCGGATTTTCAACTGACTGCCATTTCCAAAATAATAGTCAGGATCTTATAAACCCCGGCAGATAATTAAAGATCTTTCCGCCCTCTTTCATTATTGCCCTGGCTCATCCCTCTAGCACTTCTGGGGGAGCCACAATCTACCGCCAAACCTTTAAAACGCTCTAGAAGCTAAACGCGTAGAGATAGACCCCTTAAAGTTTCACTAAAAAATTTTCAAAATTTTATTTTTCCGCAGTGAAAAATTTTCAAATTTTTGATTTTTCCGGATTTTCAACTGACTGCCATTTCCAAAATAATAGTCGGATCTTATAAACCCCGGCAGATAATTAAAGATCTTTCCGCCCTCTTTCATTATTGCCCTGGCTCATCCCTCTAGCACTTCTGGGGGAGCCACAATCTACCGCCAAACCTTTAAAACGCTCTAGAAGCTAAACGCGTAGAGATAGACCCCTTAAAGTTTCACTAAAAAATTTTCAAAATTTTATTTTTCCGCAGTGAAAAATTTTCAAATTTTTGATTTTTCCGGATTTTCAACTGACTGCCATTTCCAAAATAATAGTCGGATCTTATAAACCCCGGCAGATAATTAAAGATCTTTCCGCCCTCTTTCATTATTGCCCTGGCTCATCCCTCTAGCACTTCTGGGGGAGCCACAATCTACCGCCAAACCTTTAAAACGCTCTAGAAGCTAAACGCGTAGAGATAGACCCCTTAAAGTTTCACTAAAAAATTTTCAAAATTTTATTTTTCCGCAGTGAAAAATTTTCAAATTTTTGATTTTTCCGGATTTTCAACTGACTGCCATTTCCAAAATAATAGTCGGATCTTATAAACCCCGGCAGATAATTAAAGATCTTTCCGCCCTCTTTCATTATTGCCCTGGCTCATCCCTCTAGCACTTCTGGGGGAGCCACAATCTACCGCCAAACCTTTAAAACGCTCTAGAAGCTAAACGCGTAGAGATAGACCCCTTAAAGTTTCACTAAAAAATTTTCAAAATTTTATTTTTCCGCAGTGAAAAATTTTCAAATTTTTGATTTTTCCGGATTTTCAACTGACTGCCATTTCCAAAATAATAGTCGGATCTTATAAACCCCGGCAGATAATTAAAGATCTTTCCGCCCTCTTTCATTATTGCCCTGGCTCATCCCTCTAGCACTTCTGGGGGAGCCACAATCTACCGCCAAACCTTTAAAACGCTCTAGAAGCTAAACGCGTAGAGATAGACCCCTTAAAGTTTCACTAAAAAATTTTCAAAATTTTATTTTTCCGCAGTGAAAAATTTTCAAATTTTTGATTTTTCCGGATTTTCAACTGACTGCCATTTCCAAAATAATAGTCGGATCTTATAAACCCCGGCAGATAATTAAAGATCTTTCCGCCCTCTTTCATTATTGCCCTGGCTCATCCCTCTAGCACTTCTGGGGGAGCCACAATCTACCGCCAAACCTTTAAAACGCTCTAGAAGCTAAACGCGTAGAGATAGACCCCTTAAAGTTTCACTAAAAAATTTTCAAAATTTTATTTTCCGCAGTGAAAAATTTTCAAATTTTTGATTTTTCCGGATTTTCAACTGACTGCCATTTCCAAAATAATAGTCGGATCTTATAAACCCCGGCAGATAATTAAAGATCTTTCCGCCCTCTTTCATTATTGCCCTGGCTCATCGCCCTAGCACTTCTGGGGGAGCCACAATCTACCGCCAAACCTTTAAAACGCTCTAGAAGCTAAACGCGTAGAGATAGACCCCTTAAAGTTTCACTAAAAAATTTTCAAAATTTTATTTTTCCGCAGTGAAAAATTTTCAAATTTTTGATTTTTCCGGATTTTCAACTAACTGCCATTTCCAAAATAATAGTCGGATCTTATAAACCCCGGCAGATAATTAAAGATCTTTCCGCCCTCTTTCATTATTGCCCTGGCTCATCCCTCTAGCACTTTTGGGGGAGCCACAATCTACCGCCAAACCTTTAAAACGCTCTAGAAGCTAAACGCGTAGAGATAGACCCCTTAAAGTTTCCCCGGCAGATAATTAAAGATCTTTCCGCCCTCTTTCATTATTGCCCTGGCTCATCGCCCTAGCACTTCTGGGGGAGCCACAATCTACCGCCAAACCTTTAAAACGCTCTAGAAGCTAAACGCGTAGAGATAGACCCCTTAAAGTTTCACTAAAAAATTTTCAAAATTTTATTTTTCCGCAGTGAAAAATTTTCAAGTTTTTGATTTTTCCGGATTTTCAACTGACTGCCATTTCCAAAATAATAGTCAGATCTTATAAACCCCGGCAGATAATTGAAGATCTTTCCGCCCTCTTTCATTATTGCCCTGGCTCATCCCTCTAGCACTTCTGGGGGAGCCACAATATACCGCCAAACCTTTAAAACGCTCTAGAAGCTAAACGCGTAGAGATAGACCCCTTAAAGTTTCACTAAAAAATTTTCAAAATTTTATTTTTCCGCAGTGAAAAATTTTCAAGTTTTTGATTTTTCCGGATTTTCAACTGACTGCCATTTCCAAAATAATAGTCAGATCTTATAAACCCCGGCAGATAATTGAAGATCTTTCCGCCCTCTTTCATTATTGCCCTGGCTCATCCCTCTAGCACTTCTGGGGGAGCCACAATCTACCGCCAAACCTTTAAAACGCTCTAGAAGCTAAACGCGTAGAGATAGACCCCTTAAAGTTTCACTAAAAAATTTTCAAAATTGTATTTTTCCGCAGTGAAAAATTTTCAAATTTTTGATTTTTCCGGATTTTCAACTAACTGCCATTTCCAAAATAATAGTCGGATCTTATAAACCCCGGCAGATAATTAAAGATCTTTCCGCCCTCTTTCATTATTGCCCTGGCTCATCCCTCTAGCACTTCTGGGGGAGCCACAATCTACCGCCAAACCTTTAAAACGCTCTAGAAGCTAAACGCGTAGAGATAGACCCCTTAAAGTTTCCCCGGCAGATAATTAAAGATCTTTCCGCCCTCTTTCATTATTGCCCTGGCTCATCCCTGTAGCACTTCTGGGGGAGCCACAATCTACCGCCAAACCTTTAAAACGCTCTAGAAGCTAAACGCGTAGAGATAGACCCCTTAAAGTTTCACTAAAAAATTTTCAAAATTTTATTTTCCGCAGTGAAAAATTTTCAAATTTTTGATTTTTCCGGATTTTCAACTGACTGCCATTTCCAAAATAATAGTCAGATCTTATAAACCCCGGCAGATAATTAAAGATCTTTCCGCCCTCTTTCATTATTGCCCTGGCTCACCCTCTAGCACTTCTGGGGGAGCCACAATCTACCGCCAAACCTTTAAAACGCTCTAGAAGCTAAACGCGTAGAGATAGACCCCTTAAAGTTTCACTAAAAAATTTTCAAAATTTTATTTTTCCGCAGTGAAAAATTTTCAAATTTTTGATTTTTCCGGATTTTCAACTGACTGCCATTTCCAAAATAATAGTCAGATCTTATAAACCCCGGCAGATAATTGAAGATCTTTCCGCCCTCTTTCATTATTGCCCTGGCTCATCCCTCTAGCACTTCTGGGGGAGCCACAATCTACCGCCAAACCTTTAAAACGCTCTAGAAGCTAAACGCGTAGAGATAGACCCCTTAAAGTTTCCCCGGCAGATAATTGAAGATCTTTCCGCCCTCTTTCATTATTGCCCTGGCTCATCCCTCTAGCACTTCTGGGGGAGTCACAATCTACCGCCAAACCTTTAAAACACTCTAGAAGCTAAACGCGTAGAGATAGACCCCCTAAAGGTTCACTAAAAAATTTTCAACTGACAACTGACTGCCATTTCCAAAATAATAGTCGGATCTTATAAACCCCGGCAGATAATTAAAGATCTTTCCGCCCTCTTTCATTATTGCCCTGGCTCATCCCTCTAGCACTTCTGGGGGAGCCACAATCTACCGCCAAACCTTTAAAACGCTCTAGAAGCTAAACGCGTAGAGATAGACCCCTTAAAGTTTCACTAAAAAATTTTGAAAATTTTATTTTCCGCAGTGAAAAATTTTCAAATTTTTGATTTTTCCGGATTTTCAACTGACTGCCATTTCCAAAATAATAGTCGGATCTTATAAACCCCGGCAGTTAATTAAAGATCTTTCCGCCCTCTTTCATTATTGCCCTGGCTCATCCCTCTAGCACTTCTGGGGGAGCCACAATCTACCGCCAAACCTTTAAAACGCTCTAGAAGCTAAACGCGTAGAGATAGACCCCTTAAAGTTTCCCCGGCAGATAATTAAAGATCTTTCCGCCCTCTTTCATTATTGCCCTGGCTCATCGCTCTAGCACTTCTGGGGGAGTCACAATCTACCGCCAAACCTTTAAAACACTCTAGAAGCTAAACGCGTAGAGATAGACCCCTTAAAGTTTCACTAAAAAATTTTCAAAATTTTATTTTTCCGCAGTGAAAAATTTTCAAATTTTTGATTTTTCCGGATTTTCAACTAACTGCCATTTCCAAAATAATAGTCGGATCTTATAAACCCCGGCAGATAATTAAAGATCTTTCCGCCCTCTTTCATTATTGCCCTGGCTCATCCCTCTAGCACTTCTGGGGGAGCCACAATCTACCGCCAAACCTTTAAAACGCTCTAGAAGCTAAACGCGTAGAGATAGACCCCTTAAAGTTTCCCCGGCAGATAATTAAAGATCTTTCCGCCCTCTTTCATTATTGCCCTGGCTCATCGCTCTAGCACTTCTGGGGGAGTCACAATCTACCGCCAAACCTTTAAAACACTCTAGAAGCTAAACGCGTAGAGATAGACCCCTTAAAGTTTCACTAAAAAATTTTCAAAATTTTATTTTTCCGCAGTGAAAAATTTTCAAATTTTTGATTTTTCCGGATTTTCAACTAACTGCCATTTCCAAATAATAGTCGGATCTTATAAACCCCGGCAGATAATTAAAGATCTTTCCGCCCTCTTTCATTATTGCCCTGGCTCATCCCTCTAAGCACTTCTGGGGGAGCCACAATCTACCGCCAAACCTTTAAAACGCTCTAGAAGCTAAACGCGTAGAGATAGACCCCTTAAAGTTTCCCCGGCAGATAATTAAAGATCTTTCCGCCCTCTTTCATTATTGCCTGGCTCATCTCTAGCACTTCTGGGGAGCCACAATCTACCGCCAACCTTTAAAACGCTCTAGAAGCTAAACGCGTAGAGATAGACCCCTTAAAGTTTCACTAAAAATTTTCAAATTTTATTTTTCCGCAGTGAAAAATTTTCAAATTTTTGATTTTTCCGGATTTTCAACTGACTGCCATTTCCAAAATAATAGTCGGATCTTATAAACCCCGGCAGATAATTAAGATCTTTCCGCCCTCTTTCATTATTGCCCTGGCTCATCCCTCTAGCACTTCTGGGGGAGCCACAATCTACCGCCAAACCTTTAAAACGCTCTAGAAGCTAAACGCGTAGAGATAGACCCCTTAAAGTTTCACTAAAAAATTTTCAAAATTTTATTTTTCCGCAGTGAAAAATTTTCAAATTTTTGATTTTTCCGGATTTTCAACTGACTGCCATTTCCAAAATAATAGTCGGATCTTATAAACCCCGGCAGATAATTAAAGATCTTTCCGCCCTCTTTCATTATTGCCCTGGCTCATCCCTCTAGCACTTCTGGGGGAGCCACAATCTACCGCCAAACCTTTAAAACGCTCTAGAAGCTAAACGCGTAGAGATAGACCCCTTAAAGTTTCACTAAAAATTTTCAAAATTTTATTTTTCCGCAGTGAAAAATTTTCAAATTTTTGATTTTTCCGGATTTTCAACTGACTGCCATTTCCAAAATAATAGTCGGATCTTATAAACCCCGGCAGATAATTAAAGATCTTTCCGCCCTCTTTCATTATTGCCCTGGCTCATCCCTCTAGCACTTCTGGGGGAGCCACAATCTACCGCCAAACCTTTAAAACGCTCTAGAAGCTAAACGCGTAGAGATAGACCCCTTAAAGTTTCACTAAAAAATTTTCAAAATTTTATTTTTCCGCAGTGAAAAATTTTCAAATTTTTGATTTTTCCGGATTTTCAACTGACTGCCATTTCCAAAATAATAGTCGGATCTTATAAACCCCGGCAGATAATTTAAGATCTTTCCGCCCTCTTTCATTATTGCCCTGGCTCATCCCTCTAGCACTTCTGGGGGAGCCACAATCTACCGCCAAACCTTTAAAACGCTCTAGAAGCTAAACGCGTAGAGATAGACCCCTTAAAGTTTCACTAAAAAATTTTCAAAATTTTATTTTTCCGCAGTGAAAAATTTTCAAATTTTTGATTTTTCCGGATTTTCAACTGACTGCCATTTCCAAAATAATAGTCAGATCTTATAAACCCCGGCAGATAATTAAAGATCTTTCCGCCCTCTTTCATTATTGCCCTGGCTCATCCTCTAGCACTTCTGGGGGAGCCACAATCTACCGCCAAACCTTTAAAACGCTCTAGAAGCTAAACGCGTAGAGATAGACCCCTTAAAGTTTCACTAAAAATTTTCAAAATTTATTTTCCGCAGTGAAAAATTTTCAAATTTTTGATTTTTCCGGATTTTCAACTGACTGCCATTCCCAAAATAATAGTCGGATCTTATAAACCCCAGCAGATAATTTAAGATCTTTCCGCCCTCTTTCATTATTGGCCCTGGCTCATCGCTCTAGCACTTCTGGGGGAGCCACAATCTACCGCCAAACCTTTAAAACGCTCTAGAAGCTAAACGCGTAGAGATAGACCCTTAAAGTTTCACTAAAAATTTTCAAAATTTTATTTTTTCCGCAGTGAAAAATTTTCAAATTTTGATTTTTCCGGATTTTCAACTGACTGCCATTTCCCAAAATAATAGTCGGATCTTATAAACCCCGGCAGATAATTAAAGATCTTTCCGCCCTCTTTCATTATTGCCCTGGCTCATCCCTCTAGCACTTCTGGGGGAGCCACAATCTACCGCCAAACCTTTAAAACGCTCTAGAAGCTAAACGCGTAGAGATAGACCCCTTAAAGTTTCACTAAAAATTTTCAAAATTTTATTTTTCCGCAGTGAAAAATTTTCAAATTTTGATTTTTCCGGATTTTCAACTGACTGCCATTTCCAAAATAATAGTCGGATCTTATAAACCCCGGCAGATAATTTAAGATCTTTCCGCCCTCTTTCATTATTGCCCTGGCTCATCCTCTAGCACTTCTGGGGGAGCCACAATCTACCGCCAAACCTTTAAAACGCTCTAGAAGCTAAACGCGTAGAGATAGACCCCTTAAAGTTTCACTAAAAAATTTTCAAAATTTTATTTTTCCGCAGTGAAAAATTTTCAAATTTTTGATTTTTCCGGATTTTCAACTGACTGCCATTTCCAAATATAGTCGGATCTTATAAACCCCGGCAGATAATTTAAGATCTTTCCGCCCTCTTTAAAACGCTCTAGAAGCTAAACGCGTAGAGAGAATTTTCAAAATTTTGATTTTGACTATTATTTAGGAAAACGTGTGAAAACGTTTAGTCTACAGGAAAATGCCGATGCGTTAAATATATATTTATTTTAATTATATATAAAAATAAAAAATTTCCCTTTTTTTCATCAACCAGGGAAGGTGGAAAAAAATGTAAACAACTTTTTTTTTTGTCCGTTTGTGATTTTTTCGTGCGCAATTGCGCAAATTCTGTCAAATAAAAATTTTGCGAAATTTCCGAAATTTCCGAAATTTTACGAACGCAAACGAACAGATAGCAGCTCATCGTTTTTCATGACATAGGAACAACATGAAATGGAACAAAATGTGTATGTGAAATAATCTGATACCACTGTTTCGCTACTTCTGATGTAAACTTTTTTACTGGTTTCAGGAAAGGATTGTACCCAGCCAGAATTAGGGAGGGAGTCAGTTGAAAATCCGGAAAAAACTAAATTTTGAAATATCCCGATTGAATATTTTTCCTGTCTCCGGCTACCACTGAGACGAACCGAAAATGGAATGGAACGAATGAAAATGGTACCAATTCAATTGCGAATGGTTGGCAACACTAGTTTGACATTTGTGCGGCTAATCTTCGGACAATCTCGAAAGGTAAGAATCGAAAAATCGCCATCTCGTCGGAAAAATAATAATTTCTCGATTAATTTCAGTTTTTCTGCCCAAAACAAAAAGTTCAGAATGTTCGCCTTGACTCGCACGGCAGCCACAGTGGCTCGGTAAGTTTTCCAAGATGATAAATATAAGAAATTTATTGCGAAGAACCGGCATCGATTCTTCCGCATGATTACATAAATAACCAGACTAAACTTATACATGCACACACAAACAATTAAGAATTTTCTATATAATTCCATGTACATATTTTTTGTTGTAGTTCCGCTACTCGTAACAAGCATTCCCTGCCCTCCCTGCCCTATGACTATGCAGCTCTGGAGCCCATCATCTGTCGCGAAATTATGGAGGTGCATCACACCAAGCATCACCAGACCTACGTCAACAATTTGAACGCCGCCGAGGAGCAGTTGGCCGAAGCTCACTCCAAGAAGGACGTGACCAAGATCATTAGCCTCGCTCCCGCCTTGCGTTTCAACGGTGGCGGCCACATCAATCACTCCATCTTCTGGCAGAATCTCTCGCCCGAGAAATCGGAACCCTCCAGCGAGCTGAAGGCGGCCATCGAACAACAATTCTGCAGCTTTGAGAATTTCAAGAAGGAAATGAGCGCCATCACTGTGGCCGTTCAGGGCTCCGGCTGGGGTTGGTTGGGCTACAACAAGAAGACCGGCAAATTGCAATTGGTCGCCATGCCAAATCAGGATCCTCTCGAGGCTAGCACAGGTAAATTGGACATTTGACTCTTGGTTTCAATTGAAATAATGCTCGGTTCTTTAGGTCTGGTGCCTCTGTTCGGCATTGATGTGTGGGAGCACGCCTACTATTTGCAATACAAGAATCTTCGTCCCTCGTACGTGGATGCCATTTGGGACATCGCCAATTGGAAGGACATTTCCAGCCGTTTTGCTGCCGCCTCGAAGTGAGCGTCGATCGCTTTCTAGATTAGTTCATAAACAGCAAGCCAATGGAAGATTGTTGGACTTGTTGTTGCGGCACTCAGTGTTATTTGTCTGTGCTTTAAATCATTGTACGTGGCTTGGCCACAATCTCGCTCGCTAGAGAAAAAAACCATTTAATAAAATAATAAAAACAAACTCATATGGAATGAATGATAGAACTTTGCTCCCTTTGAGTATTCGCTAATCGTCACTAGATGGAGTTGTCGTCACTTCTTCGGTCTTCGTTTTCTCCACGACTTTATCAATTCTTGACATTCCTCACAGATCAGCTGCTTGGCTCTGACAATCAACAACTTCTGTATGTAATCAGAAGAAATAACGTCAACAAAAACAATAACAAAACAAGAAGGGAAGCGAATGAATTTTCTGAATCAGCTGAACGACGAGCGGAAACAACCATCATCATCCACCACCCATCCAGTGGAAGAAGCCATCATCAACATCATCATCGCTTTGGAGCTGTAAAGCGACGACAACGGCTGGTCCTGCGCCGTAGCTCTGGAATCCACCGTGGGAACCGATGGAAATCGCTTGCGCACAAAACTCTTCACTGGATTTTCGTTCACGAAGCCAGACCAGAAGAAGTCAGAGTCCAACTTGTGTCCACGAATGGTTCGCATAAGGAAATCTCTTGGTAACTCGAACGGTGTCGCGTCCACGGAATAAAATCGTCCCCGAAAAGAAGAAAACAAACAGAAGAAACGAAATAAAGTAAAAAAATCCGTTTTCATCTTCTGAACTTTGAAACTCTCTGCGTGTGTGTTTTTTGTGAGTGCTTTAAATTATCTACTTGGATTCTCCCTAAGAACTAATTCCTCTAGAATAGAAGTGGAATTGAAAAATAACAAGTTTGATATTAGGAAAAAAATCACTTTGTTGTTTTCGCTATACTACATACATAGATAGTTTCCTGCCAGAGTTTTTCCTGCTGCGGGCAGCAAATTTTCCATCACTTCCCGGTAAGTTTTTCAAGAAAATATTCAATTGAAAAATTTCAGTCATCGAAATTTTTGAGGCATCGAAATTTTTCACCATCACTCGATTGGGTTTCCTTTGTCAGCAGAATATAATGAGAAAGTCACTGTGACGTCGAGGTTTTTGTGAAAAATCAATTTCCCGCAAGGTGGTCTCTCGGTTCTCTCTCTCGTTCGTTCGTTCGTTCCTTCATCGTTCGTCTCCGTTCCTTCGACCATCGTTCGTCTTCGTCGCTCTCGAATTTGCTCTTCGCTTCGCCTCTCTCTCTCTCTCTCTCTCTCTCTTTCAATCGGTTGGAATCGCTCTGCGCAAACTCTCGCCAATCCCGATGATGGGTCTCCGAAGTTCTCTGTCGTCTTCTCGGACTATTTTTATGTGCTCCTTTTATTATGTGCTCCTTTTATTTTGTGCTCATGTCCTGGATGCCGTTTGAGCCACCAGGAGATCACTCTGTTGATGATGATCAGTAGAAATTGGGGTAGGAGAAGGAGTAGGATCTGGAGAGGAACAGGAGCAAGAGGTGGAGTAGGATCAGGAGAGGAAGAGAATCGTTCATAGGATCAGGAGAGGAAGAGAATCAGGAGTTAGAGTAGGATCAAGAAAAGAACATTAGAAGAGCAGGTGCAAGGATCAGGAGAATAATAGGAACAAGAGTAGTTGAAGAAATAGAAGATGACTTTGAGAAGAAATAGGAGCATAAGTTGATCCAATTCCTATTGATCCAGTTCCGCACTGAAAGGAAAAAGTGAGAGTAGTAAAAAGAGTTAATCCTTGAAAATTCTCAATTGAATTTTTTTTTTTCCAACTGACATTGGTCTGGGATTATAATCAAAATCCTTGATCCTTGCACGAAGCACTCGCAGAACGATTGGCTGAATGTCAAGACTCAAGCGGAGGTGAAAAGGTCAGAGGCTCATGGTCTGATTCTGATGGTAAACATCCTTGTTGAATTCCTTGATATTGGTTTTGGTTGTTCTTCTTATTGTTTTTGGTTTTCTTATTGTTTTTCATTTTCTTCTTATTGTTTTTGATCTTCTTGTTGTTTTTATAACAATGATGGCATAAAACGGAAATCCTGTTTATCGATTAATCATGCACACAGACTCAAGTGTGCCGTCTCCACGTGAGAGAGTGTGAGGCTGTGAGCGAGGGAGAGAGAGAAAGTGTGTGCTTTTGTGCGAGAAGCGAGGAGAAGATGATGGAGAAGAAGTGAAACGAGATGATTGTGAACTTAATTGATCAACAAGGATACTCGAAAAAATCGATTAGTCTCAGACAACAACTGACAAAAATAAACACACGAAACACCACGACGAATTGACTTTTGCATCGATGCCAACCATGGTTTGATAGTTCAATATTACTATCTATCTATCTATCCATAGGACCACAAACCCTTAACCTTATCCCCGTCCTTTTCTCCCTCCTGTTGACGACTGCCTTCCATATGTTCGTTGCGCAGGAGAATATAAAATTACAGTTATTTATAGCGACCGCCCACGACAGGCTGCGTGCAACAGACGCACCGAACTTCGACGCCACCGATTCTTCACTCCATCAACTACTCATCCTCTGACGAGGTGAGGTGCTTTGGGGGATGGAATCGTTCGTTCGTTCGTTCGTTACTGACGGAGACGTCGATTGCGTCTTTTGCGAATCGTCAACAGTTACAACAACAATGAAAACAGACGACACTCACAATAAAAACAACAAGTTTCAATATAAAAACAACAATTTTCACAATAAAAAAAACAATTTTCACAATAAAAACCACAAGCTTCAAAATAAAAACAACAACTTTCACTGTAAAAACAACAATTTTTACAATAAAAACAATAACTTTCACAATAAAAACAACAACCTTCACATTACAAACAACAAACTTCACAATAAAAACAACAACTTATTCGATGTTAAATAAAAACAACAACTTTCTCGTTGTTCAACAAAGCAAAAACAGCATTGAGCTTCAATAAGAGAATTCTCTCGTCCAAGGGAACCCTTGCACCCGGTTGGTCTCCAGGCACAACCCACAACTCGAGATTCGCAGTATTTTCTAGACCTTTAAAAATCATCCTCCTTTTGCTCATGGCTCATGGTATCGTGTCATCATTTCATTTCTCATCTTGGCATGGGTTTTGTATATTTTATTGGTCTCTCTTCCTCGACCTTTGAAGTAATAATCATGCCTCTTGCTCTCTTGTCCATTTCTTCGACACTTCGACTCATCCTCTGGCACATTCTCGTTGAACCGTCAATAATCATGGGATGTGTGGGCGTTCGAGTTGTCGTCGTTGGACAGACAAGAGGCAGAGACAGACAACAACAACATTGACGACGATAACGACGACGAGACATCGACATCGCAAAAAGGTTCGTTCGAGATACGAATATTTTATTCAGTGAAGGAATTTCCATTGGAATTTTTGAAATTGCAAATCAGATCGATGTCGGATTAAAAGGAGGAAGAGTCTTTGGATGTGTATTAGGAAGAAATTGTCAAACTGAAGACAATTTCTCAGAATTTGTCGTCCAAAGTTGAACATCGAGAAAAATCGTAAATCTTCTTATATTGGATATGGAAGGACTTGGTGCTTCTGCATCGTAGTATTTAAAGGTTTTATTTACGAAAAAATGTGATAAATTCAAGATTTGTATCTTCCGAAGGACTTCAATTTACTTTCATCATAATTTTAGTAGAACTCATTAATAGAATGAGACCTTGATGACAAAAATATGGCAAAAATAGTAATTTTAATGGTTCCAAAAAGTTTTCATTAATTTCTCCAAAAACTTTGGGTACTTTCATATCAAGTTATATTTTCGACGATAGAAGAATTTCATAGTTTTTGATGGAATCATTTATCATGTGATTTAAGACTTATTAGCGATTGTCCCAAAAACTTCATGGATTTTTCAAATGAAGTATCTGTCGTCCTTAACCATATTCTGTCTCCATATTCCTTTACCACATTTTGAACACGAGTTTCATCTTACAGATCAAACATTTAATTCGCAAAATTATTGTCTTCAGCAATCACACACAATGGACTTCGATGAAGATTAATGAAAGAAAGTTTTTGGCTGATATGTCATCGCCCTTGGCCAAATCACTCTGCTCATGTTATGTTGAGGGATATGAAGGATATGAGGGGTATGAATGAGGGTCATGAAGGACATGAAGGATATGAGGGGTATGAATGAGGGATTTGATGGGTATGAAGGATATTCCTGTACTCCAAGGACAATCTGCTTCCCATCTTTGTAGATCTTCCAAAAGGCGATTAAATGTCAAATCGCCTTTGGATGGAGACAGAAAAGTTTGGGCGTCGTCGAAAGGTTCGAGTGCAAATATTTACGATACCAATTCATCTTAATTAGTCGAGTGTTCGATGGATTCGTGTGTGTGTGTGTGTGTGTGGTGGGAGTGTGACACAAAATGAGGCCATTTCACTCTAACATAGACGTCTCACTCTAACAAAGAAGTGTCGAATTACACAAAGAATCTTCATAATGTAGCAGGAGTTAGGAGATATCTGTCTGTCGTATCGAGAATGGACTGTTGCAATTGTGCTCTTGTATAATTTGCGATAATGTCGCGAAAATAATTCACAAAGTTGCAGATCTCGAAAGGAGGACTAGAGAGGAGGATGGAGGAAAAGGAGGATGTAGGAGAAGGATCATGGAGGAGAAGGATCATGGAGGAAAAGGATCATGGAGCAGAAGCACGATAGAGGAACTACGATAGAGGAAAATAGAGGCTGGAGTATGAAGGAAGCGGAAGGATATCGTCTGGCTTAATTTACATTCACATTATGGAATTGCTTTTCAGTCCATAATGGAGCGCATCCGCCGCATCCGTTTCCGGTTTGTCTGCTGTTCGCCGAGCTTCTTCTTTTTCCTCATTACGTTGCAATGAGACAGAAATAAATTGAGAAAGAACAGAAACACAGAACGAGTTAGAGACAAAAGATTAAGAGTGGGGTGGGAAGAGGAAATAGAGGATGAGGATAGAGATAGAGGAAGAGCTATAGAGGAATATAGTTAGAGGAAGAGCTATGTAGAAGGATATAGAGAAGGAGATAAGGATAGTGTCAGAGGGAGACAGCGAGATACGGTTGGTTTTCGTAACCAGCTGCCGGCGCTGTTTCCGTCTCAGCGTCTGCTCTTTGTGGCTCATTGGTTCGCTTAACTTTTGTTGCAACATTTTTGCTCCATGTCTCTCTGTCTTTCTGTCTGTATGTCCGTCTGTCTGTCCCTCTAGCTGTCCCTCTTCCTCTTGCCCTTGGCCAGACAGCGGAAACGGAAGATGAATGGCGGGCGAATGGGTTTTAACGGATTGCGAGCGGTTCACGAGCGGTTCCTCCGACATTTGAGAAACTGCGTTTGCGGTTTCAGCCTGGAGGAACTTGGGATCCTTTTGTTGGTCTCGGTGGCTGCGGTCTGAGGATGAGAAGCCCTCGGGCGAGGATCTTCAACACCAACCCATGGGGAATTATCTAAAAATAATTCTTAAAAATTTGTTTGTTCCAACGATTTTTGTTCCTTTTTTTTGAGGATTTTTTATTGGTAGTATTATTTATATTCATGGAGAATTATTTACAAAATATTGTCTTCGTAATTTTTCCTCATTTTTTAGGATTTTTATTTTTCTTTGGAAATTTTTATTTTTCATTATTTTGGTTTTCTTATTTAAAGATTTTTTCATTTTCTTGGTTGGTTTCTCATTGTTTTTTTCTCTCCTTTGATGATTTTTTCTCTTTCTCCATTGATAATTTTTTCTTTTTCTTCCTCCATTGAGGATTTTATAATTTTTTTTTTGTTTTTCTCCATTCAGTCCTCGATTGGCGACGACGTCCTTAATTCGACCATAAAAATACAGATTTCCCATCCTTCATTTCGTTTCATTTCATTTCAGTTCAGTTCAAGAACAAAAGTCGTGCCAAGGGACCGAGGAAATCCTTCTTGGCTCCTCTCCTCTCACTATTTGTTTGTTTTTGTTTTTTTTTGTATGCTCGTCGCTTTCGCATGAGTCACTCGTTTCATTCGTCTGTCCGTCCATTCTTTCGTCTGTCTGTCCATTCGTTCGTCCGTCCATTCGTTCGTGTGTCGTCCTCGTCTTCCTCCGGTAGTCCTGGCGCCTCCAAGACTTCTGTCTCCACCGAGGTTTCTGCCTCCATCATCGACACGAGTCGAAGCGCCTACGTATCGAGCTGTGCTTTTCTCTCTCTCTCTCCAACATTGTGAAAATCCCTCTCTCTTTCTCTCTCTCCAACATTGTCTAAATCCCTCTCTTTCTCTCTACCGAACATTATCTAAATCCACCTCTCTCTCTTTCTCGGACATTATCTAAATCCCTCTCTCTCTCTCTCACTCACTCACTCACTCACTCATTGTTTCTCTATATCGGTCCCTCTCTCTCTCGGTCCCTCTCTCTCTCTCGGTCCCTCTCTCTCTCGGTTCCTCTCCCTCTCTCTCGCTTGGTACTCGTTCTCGTCCTCGTCTTTGTTCTCCTCCCCATCGTCGTCCTCGTTCTCCACTCGGTCGCTCTCGTGTGGCTAGCTCCTTCGTTGTAGGGATCCTCGGCTCGCCTCGGTTGTCCCGAACTCGTTGTGAGTGTCGGTGACTAATCGCGAGTCGGTCTGGTGTGGAATGGGAGGCGGGTCGGAGCGGTGGGCGGTCTGGCGGCGCAGACGACAGGGAGAATGACGACAACGACGACAACAAGGAGGACGACGACGATGTAGAGGAGGACGATGGCGAGGAGAATGACGACAAGGAGAATGACGACAAGGAGAATGACGACAAGGAGAATGACGACAAGGAGAATGACGACAAGGAGAATAACGACAAGGAGAATGACGACAAGGAGAATAACGACAAGGAGAATGACGACAAGGAGAATGACGACAAGGAGAATGACGACAAGGAGAATAACGACAAGGAGAATGACGACAAGGAGAATGACGACAAGGAGAATGACGACAAGGAGAATGACGACAAGGAAAATAACGACAAGGAGAATGACGACAACGTGGATGACGACGACGCCTAGAAGGAGGAATCTTTGCGGCTCCAAAATGGAGGTGGGTATGGCAAAAAAAAAAAAAAAACACGGAAAACGGCAGCCGACGAGGCTCGAAACCAAAAGCAAAACTAAAATCAAAACCAAAAACCACAAAAAGGACGACAAAAAAATCCAAAAAGGACGACGACGCATTCGTGTGCCAGTTGTTGTTGCTTGTTGTTGTTGTTGGATAATTTTTGCTCCTGGTGCCAAGAAGTCGGTGACGGTTTTTTTTCCTGCGCCTCGATTCTCGTTTCAGCGCCAGCCCTGGGTCCACTCGACGCCAGTGTTATTGGTATTGTTGTTGTGGTTGATGATGTTGTTATTGTTGTTGTTGTTATCCACAAGTCGCAACATATGCGAGAAACGTGGTTATTATTACAGAGCACCTACATTCGTCTCCTACCACGTTTTTCTCTCTCTCTCTTTCCTTTCCTTTCTCTTCCCTCCTCTCGTTCTGTTCGTCCTCCTTCGACGATGCCATGGCTACTGTGTGTGTGCATAGCGTGTGCTTATTTGTGGTTGTGTCTTTGTGTGTGTGTTTGTGTCACTGTGTGTGTGGGTTTGTGTTTGTGGTAACACATGCCTGTGTATGTGTGGTCATAATAATATGGTTCCAGCTCACATGGCTCCAATTGCTGATTCCTATGATGTTGGTCTTTTTTGTTGTTGTTCGTGTTATTGTTGTTTTTTTTATTGTTGTTAGTTTTATTGTTGTTTTCTTGTTGTTGTTTTTCTTGTTGTTGTTTTTATTGTTGTTGTTTTTCTTGTTGTTGTTTTTATTGTTGTTTTTGTTGTTATTATTGCTAGTCTCGCTCCCTAGCCAACAATCCCAGTGAATCCTTTCTCATCCTCCCATCTCCCTCCTTCCACAAACATTCATATAAATATATCCATATATAACTTGTAGTTAAGTTGAAATTAAAGGTTGGGCACTTGGCGTTGAAGGCGTGGCACGCCCCTTGATGACACACTATACATACCTATATAGAGAAGAGAAATCTAATTGAATTAATAGTTCTCCTTGATCTATTCCAACAAAACTCTCACATAGGGAACATTCATTGAAATACTGTATGATTATGTGAAATATACCATAGTTTTGTTTTTTATTTTGGTTGAATTCTCTGGCTTCATCCACTGGAATTGGTAAACATCCGGCCTTTTGGATAGGTCATGGAACGATGCATTATTTTTGGGTGAGCGTAATTGCGTGCTGGGGTGAATCAACTGACGAAGTTTTTGCCCAACAAAACCGAACACATTCGTCTCTGTCTGTCCGACTAGTTGGCGTCTGTCTGTTAGTATATTCTGTCTGTTGTTAGTCTTCTGTTTGGTCTACTAGTCTGTCTGTCCATCAATTGTCTGTCCGTCAACAATCCGTTAGCAATTGTTTCTCCACCCCTCGGGGGCCCAGAAAATCGGCGCGGTGCTTCCAGTTCGTGAATTCGTTTGCAACAAATGCGGTTACTAGAAACTCACGAGGGTGCGTCCACTTGTTCTCGACGCTGTCCTTTGGAGGTGGGAAGCGAAAGAGAATGGGGTGGGCAGCAGACGGAGGAGTTGGTAAAAATAGAGAGAGTATGGGGTGAAAAATCGACATGACTCATAGGCAAAACGACGAGCCCGAGGCGGAATTTCGAACCGAGTCGAAGCGAGTCGAGCGGAGTCGAGTTGAGTTCAGTTGAGTTGAAGGAAAGGACCCGCAGGACCCTTTGCTGCGGTTCGGTTTTCGAATGTTAAAATGAAGAAATGACGACGATATCGAAGGAAAGGAAGTGAGGATTGAATGGGGGAGAAAGAGAGAGTGAGAGGTGAATTCCATCTATCGAGGGGTTTCCATGGCTCGGGGCCGATTGTAAAGTGCGAAAGGAAAGTGTCGAAGTGTCAAATTTCTCCCGACAGCAATCAGACGTCACTTGAGCCGTCTTTTGCCAATGGCTCACAACGCCGGCGTTGCCACATTGGGGGGCTGGTTTGCCTCTGGTTACTTCCGTTCAAAGTGGAGAAGAGAAGAAAAAGACAAAGTCGAACTTAAAAAGAGCGATGAAGGAAAAATAACGAATGAAAAGAACTCGAAAAAGCGACAGAAAACCAAAGGAAGTGAAGAGTGTGTGAAAGAGAAAGCTAAGAGTGTGAAAGAGAGGGCGAAGTGTGTGACAGAGAAGGCGAAGTGTGTGACAAAGAAGGCTAAGAGTGTGACAGAGAAGGACAAAATGAGGGTGAACTCATGGAACTTAATTTAAATTTGCCTCGTTTCTCTCTTAATTGTGCATTTGCGCTTTCATTTATTTAATGAGAACATTTAAGTTCTCAACCGAGGGCCCCAAGGGAATCCTTGTTGTTGGTTGTGTGCGGAAATCTGTGTGTCGTGTTGTTGTTTGTTTTCGTTGCGCTGTTTTTTTCGCTCCACACTTTAATTAATTCCACTCCCATTGTCCTTACACAACTTTCGTGGGACGATCCATCATCCAAATTAGATTAAAGCATATCCTTCGGTTTAGATTTCAGCTCATCCTATGGTTTTGAGTTCAGCTCATCCTTTGGTTTTAACTTGAGTGAAATCCTTCAGGAATTCTTCATTATATTCTAATCTATGCTTATACAATTCAGTTTCTATTTATTTTCAATTCAGTTCAGTTTCCATTCATTTTCAATTCAGTTTATTTTTAGTTTCTTCAGTTTCTATTTTTTTGAATTTAATTTCTTTCAATTCGGTTTCATTTCAATTTCTATTTAGTTTCAATT
>JAFDUT010000458.1:0-21321 GCA_017309665.1 Coelopa frigida
CTTGTCGAAGAATATCAGCATCATCGAATTCCCGTGTTTTGATCGGGGAAGTGGGCCCACGAAGTCTGAGCAAACAATTGTCCAGGGCTCCACAGCTATTTGTGTCAGCATCTTTCCAGCTGGCTTTAGTTGGTTTGGCTTGTATCGTTGACACGACTCGCATTGCCGTACGTAGCGGCTAGCATCCGGAACATACCCGGCCAGTAGTACCGGTTAGCGATTCTCGCTATTGTTCGTCGAATCCCCAAGTGACCGGCGGTGGGTTCGTCGTGGTTCTCGTTGAGGACCCTCTTGCGCAGCGGTGTTGGTACGCATATCTTCCATGGCGCGCAGTCTTCGTCTCCTACCCGTCGAGGAATATGGCGGAAAAGTTCGCCGTCTTCGATTATATAATCCGGAAACTTCTCCGGATTCTGTTTCACCTCCGCTACTCTCTTCTGCCACCAGGTACACGGGGTTTCCTCCTTCGCTTCGACTTCCGTGACTTTGCACAAGGCCTCTTGTGGTTTGTCGTGATAGTGCATCTGCCACCACGTTCAACTTGCCCTTGCGATATTGGACATCGAAGTTATGTTGCTGTAGTTCTAAAGCCCATCTCGCGATTCGGCCGGATGGACTCTCGATTGAGTTAAGCCATTTTAATGATAGATGGTCTGTCACCACCGTGAATTTGTATCCCTCGAGATATGGTCGTAACTTTCGGATGCCCCATACAATGGCCAGGCACTCCTTTTCCGTCGGCGAATAGTTGCATTCGGCGTTCTTCAAGTGCCTACTCTGGTAGGCGATTACGCGTTCCATGCCGTCGATCTCCTGGGTCAACACTGCGGCCAGCCCGTAGTCGCTAGCGTCGGTCTGTAGGGTGAACTTAGATTGAAATCTGGGCACATGAGAACTGGTGCTTCTGTCAACCGCATTTCAAGGTCTCAAAAGCCTCCTGCTGTCTTCCTTCCACTCCCAGTGTTTACCCTTGCGCAGCAGCTTCGTGAGTGGGTGAACCAACGTTGCGAATTCTGGTACAAATCGTCGATACCAAGATGCAATTCCTAAATATCGCCGCAGTTCTCGGACGTTCTTTGGGGGCACCAGTTCTCGAATCGCCGCCACCTGTCGGGGTCGGTGTGGATTCCCTTGTCGGTGACCAGGTGGCCGAGATACCTGATTTCTTTCTTGAAGAATTCGCATTTGTCTTTGTTGATTTTCAAGTTGGCGGCTCGTAATCGGCGAAATACCTCGCGGAGGTTTGTGATGTGTTCAGTCAGCGTCCGGCCTGTGACCACGATATCGTCTAGGTAGGCGAAAGCGTAGGGCTCCAGCTCAGGTGCTATGACTTGGTCTAAAGCTCGCTAGAATGTAGCAGGGGCGGAGTGGAGACCGAAGGGCATGACTCTCCACTGGAAAAGTCCCCGTCCGGGACTGTGAATGCTGTGTATGGCCTACTTTTCTGTTCGACCGGGATTTGCCAATACCCATTCTTGAGATCCAGACTACTTATATAGTTGCGTCTCGCAGTCGATCTAAGATATGGTGGATTCTTGGCAGCGGATATGCATCCTGTACGGAATGGGCATTTAGCTGTCGATAATCGACGAATAATCTCCACTGCCCGGTTTTCTTTTTCACCAGTACAATGGGCGCGCTGTGGGGCTGTAGGGGCTTCGTGATGGCTCAATTCAGCCTCGGGCGATGAGGTCGTCTTCTCGTCCGCTTCCTTCGCTGGCTCCTCTGGCTTGTGTGGCGTTGTGGTTTCCTTGCGGATTTCCGAGGACCCCGTCAACTTTATGCTGCGTCCGGCGGTGGTCCTGTCCGTTGTTACCCTCTTCTGTGGTTTGATGTCCACGCACTGTCCTCCTAAATTCAGTAGGATACCTGTTGACAACTTGAAGTCCATTCCCAGAATTAACTCATCGGTCATGGGAAGTATGAGGAACGATAGTCGCCTCGATAACTTTCACAGTCTGATGGTTAATTCCATCGTTTCCGCTACTCCTCTCGTCGTCCCGTCTGCCATCCTGATCTCCAGTTGTGCTGGTTTCCGCCTACCCGTCTTCTCTAGCCGTTCTGCCACTGCCTCGCTGATGAAGCTCCTCGTTGCTCCGGTGTCGATTGTGGCCTCTACTCTCTCGCTCCCGATGGACACCATTGCATAAATGCGGGAACGGTCATATCCGGCTGATTGACCGTTGGTGCGGCTGGTGTAGCCGCTGATATCTCGTGGCTCGTACCTGCTGGTGGTAGCTTTGGGTTTGGAGACGGGCATCTGGCATGTCTGATCTCCAAGTCGAGGAGTCTCTGGCTTATTTCGGCCTTATGATCGCCGTCGACGATGAAAGCCGGCAGTCTCCTCCGCAGCTCGTCTACAGTGCCGGTCGCGTCAAGCTCGAACTCCTCTGAGTACGCCACCAGCTCTTCCTTCCGTAAGAAGTACACCCATGTTGTCTTCCCCATGATTTTTATGTGTTTGATGATTGATATCTTAAATGTATTTCTCTCGCTGTCGCTGTTCTCGTGTATTTTCTCTGTGAGCAGTTCTGTTTCTGGATCTTGCTTGATTTTCAGTGCTCTGGTGATTTTTCTTTGTCGCTTTAGTGTCCCTACTCGGGCGCCATTGTCACGAACTTCCGGTTACCCGGTTTGAAGCTGGGATAGCTCAGCGGGCGTCCAGGTTCTGACAAAGAATTTTCCAAGTTTTCTTGTAACTGTTCTATTTATTTCATGTATTTCTGGTTTATCATTTATTCATATAATATGCGTACAATTTAAGTTAAAAATTCTTGCGATCCACGGTGATGGTTCGTCCCTCCTTGATGGGTGGTAGTTCCCTGTTTACTTCGCGTTCCCCCTCTTCGGCAGCGGGGCTGGTTCAGATCACGGGCCCTGCGAGCGCTGGTTTCGTTCGTATCGTGGTGGGGCACTAGGTGCTCGTTCTAGCCGCAATTGGGGCTTGGGGGACTTAGAAGTAGTAGTAGTAGTATGGTTTCTTAATACCCTTTTAGTAGTACTTTTGGTACCACTACTGGAAGTATGACGGACGAATATTTCAGAGGCGTATATTAGACATATTATTATAAATTGTTATCTATTTTGATACCGTTTAGTAGTACTTGGCACTACTACTTAAATGTGCAATAAACTCGTATGGTATTTTGTATGTAGATCTCGTTTAGTAGTACTTGGCACTACTACTAAATGTAAGATAACTCTGAATTTGATTTTGGACACCGTTAGTAGTACTTGCTTCCTGGACGTACTTATCTACGGGGGGTATGGTAATCGAGATCTATTCGACCCCTCACAGGACTCTTAAAACTAGATATTTCAAGTTTAGTAAAATAGTAGTAGATCTAACTATTCGCTGCATTTAGTAGTAAAAGTAGTTACTAAGGAAATGCTTAGCTACCGGGGTGGATGTTAATCGAGATCTATTCGACCCCTCCCAGGACTCTTAAAACTAGATATTTCAACTTTTTTCATAAAATAGTAGTAGATCTAATATTGCGCTGCATTTAGTAGTAAAAGTAGTTTACTACAGAAATCGAGATCTATTCGACCTCCCAGGACTCTTAAAACTAGATATTTCAATGTTTTCATAAAATAGTAGTAGATCTAAATATTCGCTGCATTTAGTAGTAAAAGTAGTTTACTACAGAAATGCTTAACTACTGGGGTGGATGTTAATCGAGAACTATTCGACCTCCCAGGACTCTTAAAACTAGATATTTCAATGTTTTAGTAAAATAGTAGTAGATCTAAATATTCGCTGCATTTAGTAGTAAAATAGTATACTACAGAAATGCTTAACTACTGGGGTGGATGTTAATCGAGATCTATTCGACCTCCCAGGACTCTTAAAACTAGATATTTCAATGTTTTAATAAAATAGTAGTAGATCTAACTATTTGCTGCATTTAGTAGTAAAAGTAGTTTACTACAGAAATGCTTAACTACTGGGGTGGATGTTAATCGAGATCTATTCGACCTCCCAGGACTCTTAAAACTAGATATTTCAATGTTTTAGTAAAATAGTAGTAGATCTAAATATTCGCTGCATTTAGTAGTAAAGTAGTTTACTACAGAAATGCTTAACTACTGGGGTGGATGTTAATCGAGATCTATTCGACCTCCCAGGACTCTTAAAACTAGATATTTCAATGTTTTAGTAAAATAGTAGTAGATCTAAATATTCGCTGCATTTAGTAGTAAAAGTAGTTTACTACAGAAATGCTTAACTCGTAAGTTTAATAGGTTCTCACGAAGTAGAAGTTATTTATAACTTTTGGTTTTCACGGCGTAGAATTTATTTATGAAATTATGTTTGTCTTTGTTCAATGTTAGCTTTTGGCCACTTTGCCTCGAGCTCTACTGAGTTACCTTGTGCTGCTCCCTTGAAATATTTCCAAGTCGTGGATTTTTGCTGGCACTTGGGATTTTTGGTCTACACTCACTTATAGTTATACTTTGGCACTTATTTATAGTTTTCACTATTACTGGGACTTGGTTCCCCACGAGATGATTGTTGGACTCGGTGTCCTACCAACGAATGATTCTCGTCCTTGCTCTGGGCTGGTTCCAGACCTCTGGTCCTGGTTCCACTCATCCCATGGCCCTCGGTTCGGTCGCCAATCATCTCGAGGGCTTGGCGACTCATCAGCCGCAAGCTCCACTCGAGTTCTTCTTTGGCGAACCGACGGACCTCCGCTTTCCCGTGTAGGCGGAACGATCAGCTGTCCCACCGCTGTGCCACTCGTTCCTCTGTTGTACTTGTTGTGGTGGTTCAGTGCACTTCCGAGTTCGCACTTTCCCACGCTATCGCAACTGTTTTGCCAGTTGTTTACTTGAACTTCACTTTCGAGTTCATGGTCATTCCTCGCCCGTTATCCCATTTGTTGTTCTCTTGTCCTTCTATGTTGTTGATCTTCGGTGACAACAACTCATCACAGGTGACGCGCGCAGTTCCGCTAGCCGTCGCCCTATGTGGTTGTTGTTCTCCGATTACAACAACTCCGTCGGCCCGCTCTGCCTACGCTTCACTTGTCGCATTGTGCGGTAGTTATCATTTCGTGTGGTTGTTGTTAACCGATAACAACAACTCCGCATAGTTGATGCGCTCATGTGGTTGTTGTTTTCCGATAACAACACCTCCGCATAGTTGATGCGCTCATGTGGTTGTTGTTTTCTGATTACAACAACGTCGTCGGCTCGCTGCACTTCCCCAGGCAGACACACGCACCGTGGTGAGTTTCTGCTCGCTCGGTGAGAGAATCGCCTTATCGGCGATTCCTCTTTGTGCGGTGTCCGCCTCGATCGTTGCCACCGACACGGTTTGTGCTTGGTTGGTGGTGGGTCGATCGCACATATTTTCTCTCTCGTTGATGTGGGAAAGAGATCGACGATTCGCCGTGTCTTTTCCCACACCAACTCTCTCTCCCCGCTGGGCATCTTGTTCGCTGCTCCAGCGACGTAGGCTGTGGTGGATTTTGGTCTTCTTCTTCTTCGTGCTCGTCAGTTGACGAAAAATAAAACCGCGTGAGGACTCATCGCTCGTCACCAGGTAAAGTACTTCGAATTAATTTCATCAAATTAAATTATTCATACATTTTTATTTTTCAGGCAATATGTGCGATAAATGTGTGGGGGAAATTTGCTCAAAAATTTTTGATGTGGTATCGAAATAATACCAAATCGTGGGTCGAATGGGAAGCTTTTAGGAAGGACTTCCTACACTTCTTACTTCCACCTCGGTACTTCGAACACCTCTACGACGACATCCGAAGACGTGTACAAAAACCACGAGAGCCCTTCCAGACATACATGGTGGCCCTCCAAAGCCTGATGAGGCAGGGGAAATTTGCTCAAAAATTTCCCTCGTCACATCTCCTCCCCACTTAGGGAGAAGCAAGTAGCCTTGCCTGGGTTCTGCGTGGGGGTTGTCCGATGGGTACTCGTTGTCATTTGGTGAGTATTCGTTTTTCCTTTTGGCTTTTTACACGTGTGGATTCTGGATTTTAGGTATTGTCCTAGTCGGGTATTTTTCCCTTGACAATTGTCTATGCTCGGGATTGTTAATCGTGGACCATAATATGTGGAGTGTATAGTCGACCGTTCTGGCATTTGGGTACTTGGGTACTTTTGCCTTGGAAATATGGTCAACTTACAGATTCGTGGCTTCTGACTTGGTTTCTGTGCTCGTCCCTCGACGGTTTGTACCTCATCTTCTAGACCCTCGTTGTGGTCGTAGACGGCTGTCTGCAGTACTTTTAATTCGCTCACATGGGCGGTTCGGGTTCGCTGCTCACCGGGTTTCTTCAGCACCGCAACCACAGGTGATTCGAAGCTCACCACGATGTAGGGCCCATCATATTTTGGTGCTAACTTTGCGGCGAAATTTTCGACCGCTTTCGAAAGGTGGTGTTGTTTGACCAGTACCTTTTGGCCAATTTCCGGTTGCCACTTCCTGCGCCTCAGGTTATAGTGGCGGGCTTGATCCTGCGCTGCTCTTTCGAGATTTCGTCGTACAATCTCGAAAATTTCCCGAAGTTGTGTCGCCTTTTCGTCCGGGCTGAGCCCAGGGTTTTCTCGTCGAACAACGCCTTCGGTAGCCTCGGTTCTCGGCCTTGGGTCAAGAATGCGGCGCTGTACCCGGTTACTTCCGATACACTGCTGTTGAGTGCCAGCATGAGTTCGGGTAGTAACTCGTCCCACCGTGTCTGATACTCTCGGGTGAATTGTGCCACCATTGTTTTCAGTGTCCGGTTCGCTCTTTCCGTGGGATTTTCTTGTGGGGTGTAAGGTGCCGTGAACTGATGTCTCACGCCTAAGTCGCGGAGGAAGTTCTTGAAGGATTTGCTCGTGTACTGAGCCCCGTTGTCCGTCACCAGGATCTTTGGCGTATTCGTTTGCCAGTATTCGTTCCCTGAAGGCCTTGATGAGGTGCTCACTCGTCGCTTTCCGCAAGGGGACGATCTCGGTCCATTTTGAAAACTTTTCGAAGAATATCAGCATCATCGAATTCCCGTGTTTTGATCGGGGAAGTGGGCCCACGAAGTCTGAGCAAACAATTGTCCAGGGCTCCACAGCTATTTCTGTCAGCATCTTTCCAGCTGGCTTTAGTTGGTTTGGCTTGTATCGTTGACACGACTCGCATTGCCGTACGTAGCGGCTAGCATCCCGGAACATACCCGGCCAGTAGTACCGGTTAGCGATTCTCGCTATTGTTCGTCGAATCCCCAAGTGACCGGCGGTGGGTTCGTCGTGGTTCTCGTTGAGGACCCTCTTGCGCAGCGGTGTTGGTACGCATATCTTCCATGGCGCGCAGTCTTCGTCTCCTACCCGCCGAGGAATATGGCGGAAAAGTTCGCCGTCTTCGATTATATAATCCGGAAACTTCTCCGGATTCTGTTTCACCTCCGCTACTCTCTTCTGCCACCAGGTACACGGGGTTTCCTCCTTCGCTTCGACTTCCGTGACTTTGCACAAGGCCTCTTGTGTTTGTCGTGATAGTGCATCTGCCACCACGTTCAACTTGCCCTTGCGATATTGGACATCGAAGTTATGTTGCTGTAGTTCTAAAGCCCATCTCGCGATTCGGCCGGATGGACTCTCGATTGAGTTAAGCCATTTTAATGATAGATGGTCTGTCACCACCGTGAATTTGTATCCCTCGAGATATGGTCGTAACTTTCGGATGCCCCATACAATGGCCAGGCACTCCTTTTCCGTCGGCGAATAGTTGCATTCGGCGTTCTTCAAGTGCCTACTCTGGTAGGCGATTACGCGTTCCATGCCGTCGATCTCCTGGGTCAACACTGCGGCCAGCCCGTAGTCGCTAGCGTCGGTCTGTAGGGTGAACTTTAGATTGAAATCTGGGCACATGAGAACTGGTGCTTCTGTCAACCGCATTTTCAAGGTCTCAAAAGCCTCCTGCTGTTCTTCCTTCCACTCCCAGTGTTTACCCTTGCGCAGCAGCTTCGTGAGTGGGTGAACCAACGTTGCGAATTCTGGTACAAATCGTCGATACCAAGATGCAATTCCTAAATATCGCCGCAGTTCTCGGACGTTCTTTGGGGGCACCAGTTCTCGAATCGCCGCCACCTAGTCGGGGTCGGTGTGGATTCCCTTGTCGGTGACCAGGTGGCCGAGATACCTGATTTCTTTCTTGAAGAATTCGCATTTGTCTTTGTTGATTTTCAAGTTGGCGGCTCGTAATCGGCGAAATACCTTGCGGAGGTTTGTGATGTGTTCCGTCAGCGTCCGGCCTGTGACCACGATATCGTCTAGGTAGGCGAAAGCGTAGGGCTCCAGCTCAGGTGCTATGACTTGGTCTAAAGCTCGCTAGAATGTAGCAGGGGCGGAGTGGAGACCGAAGGGCATGACTCTCCACTGGAAAAGTCCCCGTTCCGGGACTGTGAATGCTGTGTATGGCCTACTTTTCTGTTCGACCGGGATTTGCCAATACCCATTCTTGAGATCCAGACTACTTATATAGTTTGCGTCTCGCAGTCGATCTAAGATATGGTGGATTCTTGGCAGCGGATATGCATCCTGTACGGAATGGGCATTTAGCTGTCGATAATCGACGAATAATCTCCACTGCCCGGTTTTCTTTTTCACCAGTACAATGGGCGCGCTGTAGGGGCTTCGTGATGGCTCAATTCAGCCTCGGGCGATGAGGTCGTCTTCTCGTCCGCTTCCTTCGCTGGCTCCTCTGGCTTGTGTGGCGTTGTGGTTTCCTTGCGGATTTCCGAGGACCCCGTCAACTTTATGCTGCGTCCGGCGGTGGTCCTGTCCGTTGTTACCCTCTTCTGTGGTTTGATGTCCACGCACTGTCCTCCTAAATTCAGTAGGATACCTGTTGACAACTTGAAGTCCATTCCCAGAATTAACTCATCGGTCATGGGAAGTATGAGGAACGATAGTCGCCTCGATAACTTTCACAGTCTGATGGTTAATTCCATCGTTTCCGCTACTCCTCTCGTCGTCCCGTCTGCCATCCTGATCTCCAGTTGTGCTGGTTTCCGCCTACCCGTCTTCTCTAGCCGTTCTGCCACTGCCTCGCTGATGAAGCTCCTCGTTGCTCCGGTGTCGATTGTGGCCTCTACTCTCTCGCTCCCGATGGACACCATTGCATAAATGCGGGAACGGTCATATCGGAGTTGGTTTTGGTGTGTCGAGGCGGGTTCTACTGGGGTCCGTTCGGGCCTGGCTCCGATCGGGCCCCTTGACCATTTCCCGATCGTTGTCGGCAACAGTCGATGGTACGGACGTTCTTCCGTCCACAGATCCAGCAAAATAATATTCGCGGGTTCTGGCATTCGCGCGACCAGTGTCCGCTCTGGCCACAGTTTCGGCACGCCGTTCTGGGATCGAAGGTCTCCGCTGGTTGATGCTCTACTAGACGGTTTCGGATATCTCTCGGCCCCGGCGGTGGTAGTCTCGGGGTTTCCACCTTCTCCGCATGAATACACTCGAAGTCTCCTGTCATCGCCACCAGTTCTTCCAGTGTCGTGAAGTCGGTCCTCTTCACGTACAAGCGATATTCCTGTGCGCTGTTCCGATAGATGCGTTCTAGTTTCTGGCTGTCGGAGTAGTTAGCCTGCCTCATCAGGCTTTGGAGGGCCACCATGTATGTCTTGAAGGGCTCTCGTGGTTTTTGTACACGTCTTCGGATGTCGTCGTAGAGGTGTTCGAAGTACCGAGGTGGAAGTAAGAAGTGTAGGAAGTCCTTCCTAAAAGCTTCCCATTCGACCCACGATTTGGTATTATTTCGATACCACATCAATGCGTTGTCTTTTAGGAGTTCCGGCATGGTTCGAGGCAGTAGGTTTTTGTCTAACCCATAAGCGTCTGCGAGTTCTTCGACCCTCTCTATGAACCCCAGACATTCACGTCCTCCGTCAAACTTAAGCGACCATTTGCGTACCTGGTCGATGACAGCGTGATACGGATGTCTTGGTGCTTGTACGGGTGGTGGTGGTACGGGTAGTCCCATCGGGGTTTCGACGGGATAGATGGTAAACCGGGGTGGTAGACTGTATGCACCCTCCGGCTGATTGACCGTTGGTGCGGCTGGTGTAGCCGCTGATATCTCGTGGCTCGTACCTGCTGGTGGTAGCTTTGGGTTTGGAGACGGGCATCTGGCATGTCTGATCTCCAAGTCGAGGAGTCTCTGGCTTATTTCGGCCTTATGATCGCCGTCGACGATGAAAGCCGGCAGTCTCCTCCGCAGCTCGTCTACAGTGCCGGTCGCGTCAAGCTCGAACTCCTCTGAGTACGCCACCAGCTCTTCCTTCCGTAAGAAGTACACAATTTAAGTTAAATTTAAGTTAAAAAATTAAGTACAATTTAAGTTAAAAATTCTTGCGATCCACGGTGATGGTTCGTCCCTCCTTGATGGATGGTAGTTCCCTGTTTACTTCGCGTTCGCCCTCTTCGGCAGATGGGCTGGTCAGATCTCGGGCCCTGCGAGCGCTGGTTTCGTTCGTATCGTGGTGGGGCACTAGGTGCTCGTTCTAGCCGCAATTGGGGCTTGGGGACTTAGAAGTAGTAGTAGTAGTATGGTTTCTTAAATATATAGTAGTAGATCTAACTATTCGCTGCATTTAGTAGTAAAAGTAGTTTACTAAGGAAATGCTTAGCTACCGGGGTGGATGTTAATCGAGATCTATTCGACCTCCCAGGACTCTTAAAACTAGATATTTCAATGTTTTCATAAAATAGTAGTAGATCTAAATATTCGCTGCATTTAGTAGTAAAAGTAGTTTACTACAGAAATCGAGATCTATTCGACCTCCCAGGACTCTTAAAACTAGATATTTCAATGTTTTCATAAAATAGTAGTAGATCTAAATATTCGCTGCATTTAGTAGTAAAAGTAGTTTACTACAGAAATGCTTAACTACTGGGGTGGATGTTAATCAAGAACTATTCGACCTCCCAGGACTCTTAAAACTAGATATTTCAATGTTTTAGTAAAATAGTAGTAGATCTAAATATTCGCTGCATTTAGTAGTAAAAATAGTATACTACAGAAATGCTTAACTACTGGGGTGGATGTTAATCGAGATCTATTCGACCTCCCAGGACTCTTAAAACTAGATATTTCAATGTTTTAATAAAATAGTAGTAGATCTAACTATTTGCTGCATTTAGTAGTAAAAGTAGTTTACTACAGAAATGCTTAACTACTGGGGTGGATGTTAATCGAGATCTATTCGACCTCCCAGGACTCTTAAAACTAGATATTTCAATGTTTTAGTAAAATAGTAGTAGATCTAAATATTCGCTGCATTTAGTAGTAAAGTAGTTTACTACAGAAATGCTTAACTACTGGGGTGGATGTTAATCGAGATCTATTCGACCTCCCAGGACTCTTAAAACTAGATATTTCAATGTTTTAGTAAAATAGTAGTAGATCTAAATATTCGCTGCATTTAGTAGTAAAAGTAGTTTACTACAGAAATGCTTAACTCGTAAGTTTAATAGGTTCTCACGAAGTAGAAGTTATTTATAACTTTTGGTTTTCACGGCGTAGAATTTATTTATGAAATTATGTTTGTCTTTGTTCAATGTTAGCTTTTGGCCACTTTGCCTCGAGCTCTACTGAGTCGTGGATTTTTGCTGGCACTTGGGATTTTTGGTCTACACTCACTTATAGTTATACTTTGGCACTTATTTATAGTTTTCACTATTACTGGGACTTGGTTCCCCACGAGATGATTGTTGGACTCGGTGTCCTACCAACGAATGATTCTCGTCCTTGCTCTGGGCTGGTTCCAGACCTCTGGTCCTGGTTCCACTCATCCCATGGCCCTCGGTTCGGTCGCCAATCATCTCGAGGGCTTGGCGACTCATCAGCCGCAAGCTCCACTCGAGTTCTTCTTTGGCGAACCGACGGACCTCCGCTTTCCCGTGTAGCGGAACGATCAGCTGTCCCACCGCTGTGCCACTCGTTCCTCTGTTGTACTTGTTGTGGTGGTTCAGTGCACTTCCGAGTTCGCACTTTCCCACGCTATCGCAACTGTTTTGCCAGTTGTTTACTTGAACTTCACTTTCGAGTTCATGGTCATTCCTCGCCCGTTATCCCATTTGTTGTTCTCTTGTCCTTCTATGTTGTTGATCTTCGGTGACAACAACTCATCACAGGTGACGCGCGCAGTTCCGCTAGCCGTCGCCCTATGTGGTTGTTGTTCTCCGATTACAACAACTCCGTCGGCCCGCTCTGCCTACGCTTCACTTGTCGCATTGTGCGGTAGTTATCATTTCGTGTGGTTGTTGTTAACCGATAACAACAACTCCGCATAGTTGATGCGCTCATGTGGTTGTTGTTTTCCGATAACAACACCTCCGCATAGTTGATGCGCTCATGTGGTTGTTGTTTTCTGATTACAACAACGTCGTCGGCTCGCTGCACTTCCCCAGGCAGACACACGCACCGTGGTGAGTTTCTGCTCGCTCGGTGAGAGAATCGCCTTATCGGCGATTCCTCTTTGTGCGGTGTCCGCCTCGATCGTTGCCACCGACACGGTTTGTGCTTGGTTGGTGGTGGGTCGATCGCACATATTTTCTCTCTCGTTGATGTGGGAAAGAGATCGACGATTCGCCGTGTCTTTTCCCACACCAACTCTCTCTCCCCGCTGGGCATCTTGTTCGCTGCTCCAGCGACGTAGGCTGTGGTGGATTTTGGTCTTCTTCTTCTTCGTGCTCGTCAGTTGACGAAAAATAAAACCGCGTGAGGACTCATCGCTCGTCACCAGGTAAAGTACTTCGAATTAATTTCATCAAATTAAATTATTCATACATTTTTATTTTTCAGGCAATATGTGCGATAAATGTGTGGGGGAAATTTGCTCAAAAATTTTTGATGTGGTATCGAAATAATACCAAATCGTGGGTCGAATGGGAAGCTTTTAGGAAGGACTTCCTACACTTCTTACTTCCACCTCGGTACTTCGAACACCTCTACGACGACATCCGAAGACGTGTACAAAAACCACGAGAGCCCTTCCAGACATACATGGTGGCCCTCCAAAGCCTGATGAGGCAGGGGAAATTTGCTCAAAAATTTCCCTCGTCACATCTCCTCCCCACTTAGGGAGAAGCAAGTAGCCTTGCCTGGGTTCTGCGTGGGGGTTGTCCGATGGGTACTCGTTGTCATTTGGTGAGTATTCGTTTTTCCTTTTGGCTTTTTACACGTGTGGATTCTGGATTTTAGGTATTGTCCTAGTCGGGTATTTTTCCCTTGACAATTGTCTATGCTCGGGATTGTTAATCGTGGACCATAATATGTGGAGTGTATAGTCGACCGTTCTGGCATTTGGGTACTTGGGTACTTTTGCCTTGGAAATATGGTCAACTTACAGATTCGTGGCTTCTGACTTGGTTTCTGTGCTCGTCCCTCGACGGTTTGTACCTCATCTTCTAGACCCTCGTTGTGGTCGTAGACGGCTGTCTGCAGTACTTTTAATTCGCTCACATGGGCGGTTCGGGTTCGCTGCTCACCGGGTTTCTTCAGCACCGCAACCACAGGTGATTCGAAGCTCACCACGATGTAGGGCCCATCATATTTTGGTGCTAACTTTGCGGCGAAATTTTCGACCGCTTTCGAAAGGTGGTGTTGTTTGACCAGTACCTTTTGGCCAATTTCCGGTTGCCACTTCCTGCGCCTCAGGTTATAGTGGCGGGCTTGATCCTGCGCTGCTCTTTCGAGATTTCGTCGTACAATCTCGAAAATTTCCCGAAGTTGTGTCGCCTTTTCGTCCGGGCTGAGCCCAGGGTTTTCTCGTCGAACAACGCCTTCGGTAGCCTCGGTTCTCGGCCTTGGGTCAAGAATGCGGCGCTGTACCCGGTTACTTCCGATACACTGCTGTTGAGTGCCAGCATGAGTTCGGGTAGTAACTCGTCCCACCGTGTCTGATACTCTCGGGTGAATTGTGCCACCATTGTTTTCAGTGTCCGGTTCGCTCTTTCCGTGGGATTTTCTTGTGGGGTGTAAGGTGCCGTGAACTGATGTCTCACGCCTAAGTCGCGGAGGAAGTTCTTGAAGGATTTGCTCGTGTACTGAGCCCCGTTGTCCGTCACCAGGATCTTTGGCGTATTCGTTTGCCAGTATTCGTTCCCTGAAGGCCTTGATGAGGTGCTCACTCGTCGCTTTCCGCAAGGGGACGATCTCGGTCCATTTTGAAAACTTGTCGAAGAATATCAGCATCATCGAATTCCCGTGTTTTGATCGGGGAAGTGGGCCCACGAAGTCTGAGCAAACAATTGTCCAGGGCTCCACAGCTATTTCTGTCAGCATCTTTCCAGCTGGCTTTAGTTGGTTTGGCTTGTATCGTTGACACGACTCGCATTGCCGTACGTAGCGGCTAGCATCCCGGAACATACCCGGCCAGTAGTACCGGTTAGCGATTCTCGCTATTGTTCGTCGAATCCCCAAGTGACCGGCGGTGGGTTCGTCGTGGTTCTCGTTGAGGACCCTCTTGCGCAGCGGTGTTGGTACGCATATCTTCCATGGCGCGCAGTCTTCGTCTCCTACCCGCCGAGGAATATGGCGGAAAAGTTCGCCGTCTTCGATTATATAATCCGGAAACTTCTCCGGATTCTGTTTCACCTCCGCTACTCTCTTCTGCCACCAGGTACACGGGGTTTCCTCCTTCGCTTCGACTTCCGTGACTTTGCACAAGGCCTCTTGTGTTTGTCGTGATAGTGCATCTGCCACCACGTTCAACTTGCCCTTGCGATATTGGACATCGAAGTTATGTTGCTGTAGTTCTAAAGCCCATCTCGCGATTCGGCCGGATGGACTCTCGATTGAGTTAAGCCATTTTAATGATAGATGGTCTGTCACCACCGTGAATTTGTATCCCTCGAGATATGGTCGTAACTTTCGGATGCCCCATACAATGGCCAGGCACTCCTTTTCCGTCGGCGAATAGTTGCATTCGGCGTTCTTCAAGTGCCTACTCTGGTAGGCGATTACGCGTTCCATGCCGTCGATCTCCTGGGTCAACACTGCGGCCAGCCCGTAGTCGCTAGCGTCGGTCTGTAGGGTGAACTTTAGATTGAAATCTGGGCACATGAGAACTGGTGCTTCTGTCAACCGCATTTTCAAGGTCTCAAAAGCCTCCTGCTGTTCTTCCTTCCACTCCCAGTGTTTACCCTTGCGCAGCAGCTTCGTGAGTGGGTGAACCAACGTTGCGAATTCTGGTACAAATCGTCGATACCAAGATGCAATTCCTAAATATCGCCGCAGTTCTCGGACGTTCTTTGGGGGCACCAGTTCTCGAATCGCCGCCACCTAGTCGGGGTCGGTGTGGATTCCCTTGTCGGTGACCAGGTGGCCGAGATACCTGATTTCTTTCTTGAAGAATTCGCATTTGTCTTTGTTGATTTTCAAGTTGGCGGCTCGTAATCGGCGAAATACCTTGCGGAGGTTTGTGATGTGTTCCGTCAGCGTCCGGCCTGTGACCACGATATCGTCTAGGTAGGCGAAAGCGTAGGGCTCCAGCTCAGGTGCTATGACTTGGTCTAAAGCTCGCTAGAATGTAGCAGGGGCGGAGTGGAGACCGAAGGGCATGACTCTCCACTGGAAAAGTCCCCGTTCCGGGACTGTGAATGCTGTGTATGGCATACTTTTCTGTTCGACCGGGATTTGCCAATACCCATTCTTGAGATCCAGACTACTTATATAGTTGCGTCTCGCAGTCGATCTAAGATATGGTGGATTCTTGGCAGCGGATATGCATCCTGTACGGAATGGGCATTTAGCTGTCGATAATCGACGAATAATCTCCACTGCCCGGTTTTCTTTTTCACCAGTACAATGGGCGCGCTGTAGGGGCTTCGTGATGGCTCAATTCAGCCTCGGGCGATGAGGTCGTCTTCTCGTCCGCTTCCTTCGCTGGCTCCTCTGGCTTGTGTGGCGTTGTGGTTTCCTTGCGGATTTCCGAGGACCCCGTCAACTTTATGCTGCGTCCGGCGGTGGTCCTGTCCGTTGTTACCCTCTTCTGTGGTTTGATGTCCACGCACTGTCCTCCTAAATTCAGTAGGATACCTGTTGACAACTTGAAGTCCATTCCCAGAATTAACTCATCGGTCATGGGAAGTATGAGGAACGATAGTCGCCTCGATAACTTTCACAGTCTGATGGTTAATTCCATCGTTTCCGCTACTCCTCTCGTCGTCCCGTCTGCCATCCTGATCTCCAGTTGTGCTGGTTTCCGCCTACCCGTCTTCTCTAGCCGTTCTGCCACTGCCTCGCTGATGAAGCTCCTCGTTGCTCCGGTGTCGATTGTGGCCTCTACTCTCTCGCTCCCGATGGACACCATTGCATAAATGCGGGAACGGTCATATCGGAGTTGGTTTTGGTGTGTCGAGGCGGGTTCTACTGGGGTCCGTTCGGGCCTGGCTCCGATCGGGCCCCTTGACCATTTCCCGATCGTTGTCGGCAACAGTCGATGGTACGGACGTTCTTCCGTCCACAGATCCAGCAAAATAATATTCGCGGGTTCTGGCATTCGCGCGACCAGTGTCCGCTCTGGCCACAGTTTCGGCACGCCGTTCTGGGATCGAAGGTCTCCGCTGGTTGATGCTCTACTAGACGGTTTCGGATATCTCTCGGCCCCGGCGGTGGTAGTCTCGGGGTTTCCACCTTCTCCGCATGAATACACTCGAAGTCTCCTGTCATCGCCACCAGTTCTTCCAGTGTCGTGAAGTCGGTCCTCTTCACGTACAAGCGATATTCCTGTGCGCTGTTCCGATAGATGCGTTCTAGTTTCTGGCTGTCGGAGTAGTTAGCCTGCCTCATCAGGCTTTGGAGGGCCACCATGTATGTCTTGAAGGGCTCTCGTGGTTTTTGTACACGTCTTCGGATGTCGTCGTAGAGGTGTTCGAAGTACCGAGGTGGAAGTAAGAAGTGTAGGAAGTCCTTCCTAAAAGCTTCCCATTCGACCCACGATTTGGTATTATTTCGATACCACATCAATGCGTTGTCTTTTAGGAGTTCCGGCATGGTTCGAGGCAGTAGGTTTTTGTCTAACCCATAAGCGTCTGCGAGTTCTTCGACCCTCTCTATGAACCCCAGACATTCACGTCCTCCGTCAAACTTAAGCGACCATTTGCGTACCTGGTCGATGACAGCGTGATACGGATGTCTTGGTGCTTGTACGGGTGGTGGTGGTACGGGTAGTCCCATCGGGGTTTCGACGGGATAGATGGTAAACCGGGGTGGTAGACTGTATGCACCCTCCGGCTGATTGACCGTTGGTGCGGCTGGTGTAGCCGCTGATATCTCGTGGCTCGTACCTGCTGGTGGTAGCTTTGGGTTTGGAGACGGGCATCTGGCATGTCTGATCTCCAAGTCGAGGAGTCTCTGGCTTATTTCGGCCTTATGATCGCCGTCGACGATGAAAGCCGGCAGTCTCCTCCGCAGCTCGTCTACAGTGCCGGTCGCGTCAAGCTCGAACTCCTCTGAGTACGCCACCAGCTCTTCCTTCCGTAAGAAGTACACAATTTAAGTTAAATTTAAGTTAAAAAATTAAGTACAATTTAAGTTAAAAATTCTTGCGATCCACGGTGATGGTTCGTCCCTCCTTGATGGATGGTAGTTCCCTGTTTACTTCGCGTTCGCCCTCTTCGGCAGATGGGCTGGTCAGATCTCGGGCCCTGCGAGCGCTGGTTTCGTTCGTATCGTGGTGGGGCACTAGGTGCTCGTTCTAGCCGCAATTGGGGCTTGGGGACTTAGAAGTAGTAGTAGTAGTATGGTTTCTTAAATATAGTAGTAGATCTAACTATTCGCTGCATTTAGTAGTAAAAGTAGTTTACTAAGGAAATGCTTAGCTACCGGGGTGGATGTTAATCGAGATCTATTCGACCTCCCAGGACTCTTAAAACTAGATATTTCAATGTTTTCATAAAATAGTAGTAGATCTAAATATTCGCTGCATTTAGTAGAAAGTAGTTTACTACAGAAATCGAGATCTATTCGACCTCCCAGGACTCTTAAAACTAGATATTTCAATGTTTTCATAAAATAGTAGTAGATCTAAATATTCGCTGCATTTAGTAGTAAAAGTAGTTTACTACAGAATGCTTAACTACTGGGGTGGATGTTAATCAAGAACTATTCGACCTCCCAGGACTCTTAAAACTAGATATTTCAATGTTTTAGTAAAATAGTAGTAGATCTAAATATTCGCTGCATTTAGTAGTAAAAATAGTATACTACAGAAATGCTTAACTACTGGGGTGGATGTTAATCGAGATCTATTCGACCTCCCAGGACTCTTAAAACTAGATATTTCAATGTTTTAATAAAATAGTAGTAGATCTAACTATTTGCTGCATTTAGTAGTAAAAGTAGTTTACTACAGAAATGCTTAACTACTGGGGTGGATGTTAATCGAGATCTATTCGACCTCCCAGGACTCTTAAAACTAGATATTTCAATGTTTTAGTAAAATAGTAGTAGATCTAAATATTCGCTGCATTTAGTAGTAAAGTAGTTTACTACAGAAATGCTTAACTACTGGGGTGGATGTTAATCGAGATCTATTCGACCTCCCAGGACTCTTAAAACTAGATATTTCAATGTTTTAGTAAAATAGTAGTAGATCTAAATATTCGCTGCATTTAGTAGTAAAAGTAGTTTACTACAGAAATGCTTAACTCGTAAGTTTAATAGGTTCTCACGAAGTAGAAGTTATAACTTTTGGTTTTCACGGCGTAGAATTTATTTATGAAATTATGTTTGTCTTTGTTCAATGTTAGCTTTTGGCCACTTTGCCTCGAGCTCTACTGAGTTACCTTGTGCTGCTCCCTTGAATATTTCCAAGTCGTGGATTTTTGCTGGCACTTGGGATTTTTGGTCTACACTCACTTATAGTTATACTTTGGCACTTATTTATAGTTTTCACTATTACTGGGACTTGGTTCCCCACGAGATGATTGTTGGACTCGGTGTCCTACCAACGAATGATTCTCGTCCTTGCTCTGGGCTGGTTCCAGACCTCTGGTCCTGGTTCCACTCATCCCATGGCCCTCGGTTCGGTCGCCAATCATCTCGAGGGCTTGGCGACTCATCAGCCGCAAGCTCCACTCGAGTTCTTCTTTGGCGAACCGACGGACCTCCGCTTTCCCGTGTAGCGGAACGATCAGCTGTCCCACCGCTGTGCCACTCGTTCCTCTGTTGTACTTGTTGTGGTGGTTCAGTGCACTTCCGAGTTCGCACTTTCCCACGCTATCGCAACTGTTTTGCCAGTTGTTTACTTGAACTTCACTTTCGAGTTCATGGTCATTCCTCGCCCGTTATCCCATTTGTTGTTCTCTTGTCCTTCTATGTTGTTGATCTTCGGTGACAACAACTCATCACAGGTGACGCGCGCAGTTCCGCTAGCCGTCGCCCTATGTGGTTGTTGTTCTCCGATTACAACAACTCCGTCGGCCCGCTCTGCCTACGCTTCACTTGTCGCATTGTGCGGTAGTTATCATTTCGTGTGGTTGTTGTTAACCGATAACAACAACCGCATAGTTGATGCGCTCATGTGGTTGTTGTTTTCCGATAACAACACCTCCGCATAGTTGATGCGCTCATGTGGTTGTTGTTTTCTGATTACAACAACGTCGTCGGCTCGCTGCACTTCCCCAGGCAGACACACGCACCGTGGTGAGTTTCTGCTCGCTCGGTGAGAGAATCGCCTTATCGGCGATTCCTCTTTGTGCGGTGTCCGCTCGATCGTTGCCACCGACACGGTTTGTGCTTGGTTGGTGGTGGGTCGATCGCACATATTTTCTCTCTCGTTGATGTGGGAAAGAGATCGACGATTCGCCGTGTCTTTTCCCACACCAACTCTCTCTCCCCGCGCATCTTGTTCGCTGCTCCAGCGACGTAGGCTGTGGTGGATTTTGGTCTTCTTCTTCTTCGTGCTCGTCAGTTGACGAAAAATAAAACCGCGTGAGGACTCATCGCTCGTCACCAGGTAAAGTACTTCGAATTAATTTCATCAAATTAAATTATTCATACATTTTTATTTTTCAGGCAATATGTGCGATAAATGTGTGGGGGAAATTTGCTCAAAAATTTTTGATGTGGTATCGAAATAATACCAAATCGTGGGTCGAATGGGAAGCTTTTAGGAAGGACTTCCTACACTTCTTACTTCCACCTCGGTACTTCGAACACCTCTACGACGACATCCGAAGACGTGTACAAAAACCACGAGAGCCCTTCCAGACATACATGGTGGCCCTCCAAAGCCTGATGAGGCAGGGGAAATTTGCTCAAAATTTCCCTCGTCACATCTCCTCCCCACTTAGGGAGAAGCAAGTAGCCTTGCCTGGGTTCTGCGTGGGGGTTGTCCGATGGGTACTCGTTGTCATTTGGTGAGTATTCGTTTTTTCCTTTGGCTTTTTACACGTGTGGATTCTGGATTTTAGGTATTGTCCTAGTCGGGTATTTTTCCCTTGACAATTGTCTATGCTCGGGATTGTTAATCGTGGACCATAATATGTGGAGTGTATAGTCGACCGTTCTGGCATTTGGGTACTTGGGTACTTTTGCCTTGGAAATATGGTCAAACAGATTCGGCTTCTGACTTGGTTTCTGTGCTCGTCCCTCGACGGTTTGTACTCATCTTCTAGCCTCGTTGTGGTCGTAGAGGCTGTCTGCAGTACTTTTAATTCGCTCACATGGGCGGTTCGGGTTCGCTGCTCACCGGGTTCTTCAGCACCGCAACCACAGGTGATTCGAAGCTCACCACGATGTAGGGCCCATCATATTTGGTGCTAACTTTGCGGCGAAATTTTCGACCGCTTTCGAAAGGTGGTGTTGTTTGACCAGTACCTTTTGGCCAATTTCCGGTTGCCACTTGCGCCTCAGGTTATAGTGGCGGGCTTGATCCTGCGCTGCTCTTTCGAGATTTCGTCGTACAATCTCGAAAATTTCCCGAAGTTGTGTCGCCTTTTCGTCCGGGCTTTGCGGGGTTGCTGAGCCCAGGGTTTTTCTCGTCGAACAACGCCTTCGGTAGCCTCGGTTCTCGCCTTGGGTCAAGAATGCGGGCTGTACCCGGTTACTTCCGATACACTGCTGTTGAGTGCCAGCATGAGTTCGGGTAGTAACTCGTCCACCGTGTCTGATACTCTCGGGTGAATTGTGCCACCATTGTTTCAGTGTCCGGTTCGCTCTTTCCGTGGGATTTTCTTGGGGGTGTAAGGTGCCGTGAACTGATGTCTCACGCCTAAGTCGCGGAGGAAGTTCTTGAAGGATTTGCTCGTGTACTGAGCCCCGTTGTCCGTCACCAGGATCTTTGGCGTATTCGTTTGCCAGTATTC
>JAFDUT010000459.1:0-21313 GCA_017309665.1 Coelopa frigida
GAAATTAGTATAAAATCTAAGTTAAATAATTAAAATTTATTAATTATTAAATAGGTCTAATAAATTTAAGAGATAAATCCATTTGACTAAATAAAGCTCACGACTATTTTTTTTTTTTCGTTAAAAATATTTGAATATATAAAATATTTATATAATATAGATTTTGTTTTAATTTATTAAAATTTTATATTTCAATTAAATTTTCGTCTATCATAAATAATATATATAATAATAATAATTTATAAATTATAAGTATATTAATAAATTTATAAGATATTATTATATTTATACTATAAAAAGAATTTAAAAGAAATTATAAAATATAATAGCTGCACTAAATATTTAATATTCTATTAACTTTATCTATATAACGTAAACTTATTTATAATTATATAGATCTATATAAGCCAATTTCAGTTAATTTAATACTTACACCCCTAATCTTCAAGAATTACTCATTTTTATTATCTACATTCATTGTACTTAATCAAAAAAAATTTAATTTTTCAAATTAATTAAACAGTAAATATGAAAAAAAAAAAAATTCTAGAAAAACAATGAAAAATGAATTGCCTGATAAAAGGGCTATTTTGATAGAATAGATCATGTAATTTTATTACATTCATTATCAATTATTATATCTAATAGAGTCAAACTATTCCTTAAAGTATCAAAAACTTTAGTGCATCGTACACCAAGATATAGTATAAAAAGATAAGCTAATTAAGCTACTGGGTTCATACCCCATTTATAAAGGTCATAATCCTTTTCTTTTTAATCTTTTCTAATTCTTCAAAAATTATATTTTCTATAATTTTAGTTTCGGGAACAATAATTACTGTATCCGCTAACTCATGGCTTGGAGCGTGAATAGGTTTAGAGATCAATTTATTATCTTTTATCCCCCTAATAAGAGATAATAATAATCTAATATCTACCGAAGCTTCGTTAAAGTATTTTTTAACCCAAGCCCTAGCTTCTACTGTACTCTTGTTCGCTGTGATCCTATATTTAATAGAAAATTCTATATTTGCCCAATTAGCAGATAAAAAAATCTCTTCGATGATTATTATCTCAGCTCTTTTTATAAAAAGAGGTACTGCCCCATTCCACTCATGATTCCCCAATGTAATAGAAGGTTTAACGTGAGTAAACTCCCTTATTTTAATAACATGACAAAAGATTGCCCCTCTCATATTAGTTTCATATTTAGTTATTAAACCAATTTTTATCGTGGGAATTTTTCTTTCAGTAATTTTAGGATCCTTGGGGGGTTTAAATCAAACTTCCCTCCGAAAGTTAATAGCTTACTCCTCAATTAACCATTTAGGGTGAATATTATCAGCAATAATAGGGGGAGAGGCCTTATGGATAGTGTACTTCGTATTTTATACTTTCTTATCATTTAACCTTGTAACTCTATTTCATGTATTTAAGATTTTCCACATAAACCAGCTTTTCAGATTATTTTATAAAAATAAAATACTAAAGGTTGCTTTAATACTAAATTTACTATCACTGGGGGGATTACCACCATTTATTGGGTTTATCCCAAAGTGACTAGTAATCCAGTCAATAACCTTAGATCTTCAACTATTCACTATAGTTATTCTTACTGTTACTACCTTAATTACCCTGTATTTTTATATTCGTTTATGTTATTCGGCATTCATATTAAACTACCATGAACCCAACTGAATCTCATCTTCTTACATGAATTCAACTTCCATAATATGGAGTTTAGCTCTTTCATTCATCTCATCATTCGGTTTTGTATTTATTAGACTGCTATTCTTTATGCTCTAAGGCTTTAAGTTAATCAAACTCGTAGCCTTCAAAGCTATAAATATAAGTAGCAATCTTTTAAGCCTTAGTAAATTATTACTCCTTTAGAATTGCAGTCTAATATCATTATTGACTATAAAGCCGTTGTGACTGGGGAGAAACATCTCATAAATAGATTTACAGTCTACCGCCTATAGTTCAGCCACCCAGTCGCGACAATGGTTATTCTCTACTAATCACAAAGATATTGGAACTCTATACTTCATGTTTGGAGCTTGAGCTGGAATAGTAGGTACATCCCTAAGAATTTTAATTCGAGCTGAATTAGGTCACCCCGGGGCTCTGATCGGAGACGATCAAATCTACAACGTAATTGTAACAGCTCACGCATTCGTAATAATTTTCTTTATGGTTATGCCGATTATAATCGGGGGATTTGGAAACTGGTTAGTCCCTCTAATATTAGGAGCTCCAGATATAGCTTTCCCACGAATGAATAATATAAGATTCTGACTTCTCCCTCCTTCTCTAACCTTATTATTGGTTAGAAGTATAGTAGAAAATGGGGCGGGGACAGGATGGACAGTTTACCCTCCCCTTTCTTCAGTTATTGCTCACGGGGGGGCTTCTGTTGATCTTGCCATTTTCAGTCTTCACCTCGCTGGAATTTCGTCAATTCTGGGGGCTGTAAATTTTATCACAACAGTGATTAATATACGATCAGTTGGAATTACCTTTGACCGAATACCTTTATTCGTCTGATCAGTAGTAATTACAGCTCTTCTTCTTCTCCTATCCCTCCCTGTATTAGCTGGGGCTATCACTATGCTTCTGACAGATCGAAATTTAAACACTTCATTCTTTGATCCAGCGGGAGGAGGAGATCCTATTTTATACCAACATTTATTTTGATTCTTTGGTCACCCAGAAGTTTATATTCTAATTCTTCCTGGATTTGGGATAATTTCTCATATTATTAGTCAAGAATCAGGGAAAAAGGAAACATTCGGTTCCCTAGGAATAATTTATGCAATACTAGCTATTGGTTTACTAGGTTTTATTGTTTGAGCACATCACATATTTACAGTAGGGATAGATGTAGATACCCGAGCATATTTTACCTCTGCAACAATAATTATTGCTGTACCTACTGGAATTAAAATTTTCAGTTGGCTTGCTACACTTCATGGAGCTCAATTATCTTATTCCCCAGCTATCTTATGGGCCTTAGGGTTTGTCTTCCTATTTACAGTTGGGGGATTAACGGGAGTAGTATTGGCTAACTCATCAATTGATATTATTTTACATGATACATATTATGTAGTAGCTCACTTTCACTATGTACTATCTATAGGAGCCGTATTTGCAATTATAGCTGGTTTCATTCACTGATACCCTTTATTCACAGGACTTAGTATAAACCCAAAGTGGTTAAAAAGTCAATTTGTAATTATATTCATTGGGGTAAATCTTACATTCTTCCCTCAACACTTCCTGGGGTTAGCTGGAATACCTCGACGATACTCAGACTACCCTGATGCTTATACATCATGAAATGTAGTTTCAACAGTAGGGTCTTCTATCTCTCTTCTAGGAATTATCTTCTTCTTATTTATTATCTGAGAAAGTATAGTTACTCAACGGCAGGTAATTTACCCAATACAACTAAATTCTTCAATTGAATGATATCAAAATATTCCTCCAGCTGAACACAGATATTCAGAGCTTCCTTTACTAACTAATTTCTAATATGGCAGATTAGTGCCATGGGTTTAAGCCTCATATATAAAGTATTTTACTTTTGTTAGAACCACCAATGTCAACTTGATCAAATCTAGGCCTACAAGATAGAGCTTCACCATTAATAGAACAATTAACATTTTTCCATGATCATGCTCTTCTTATTCTAGTTATAATTACAGTGTTAGTAGGATATTTAATATTTATACTGTTTTTTAACTCATATACTAATCGTTTTCTTCTTCACGGGCAAACAATTGAAGTAATCTGAACTATTCTCCCCGCTATTGTTCTTCTATTTATTGCTTTCCCTTCTCTTCGACTTCTTTACTTATTAGACGAAATTAATGAGCCTTCAATTACTCTAAAGTCAATTGGTCACCAATGATATTGAAGTTATGAGTACTCGGATTTCCTGAATGTAGAGTTTGACTCATATATAATCCCGACTAATGAGCTACCAGTAGATGGGTTTCGATTATTAGACGTAGACAACCGAGTTGTTTTACCTATAAACTCTCAAATTCGAATTTTAGTTACTGCTGCTGATGTTATTCACTCATGAACTGTTCCAGCCCTAGGGGTTAAGGTTGATGGAACCCCTGGGCGATTAAACCAAACTAACTTCCTAATTAACCGGCCAGGTTTATTCTATGGTCAGTGCTCAGAAATCTGTGGAGCTAACCATAGCTTTATACCAATTGTAATTGAAAGAGTACCTGTAAACTATTTTATTAAGTGGGTTTCTAGTAATATAAATTCTTCATTAGATGACTGAAAGCAAGTATTGGTCTCTTAAACCACTTTATAGTAAATTAGCACTTACTTCTAATGGAAAAAATTAGTTAAATCCATAACATTAGTATGTCAAACTAAAATTATTAAATAATTAATATTTTTTAATTCCACAAATAGCTCCTATTGGTTGATTAAGCTTATTCATTATTTTTTCAGTAGCCTTTATTTTATTTAATATTATAAATTATTACTCATCTCTACCCAGTGCCCCTAAATCTAACTCATTAAAGTCTTATACTTTAAGATCTTTAAATTGAAAATGATAACTAACTTATTCTCTGTATTCGACCCTTCATCTAGAATTTTCAATTTATCTCTAAATTGAATAAGAACATTCCTGGGGTTATTAATAATCCCATCAATATTCTGATTTATACCCTCTCGGTACCATATTTTCTGAAACACAATTCTTGAAACCCTCCATAAGGAATTCAAGACTCTTCTCGGACCTTCAGGCCATAATGGGAGAACATTTATTTTTGTTTCACTATTCTCAATAATCTTATTTAATAATTTTATAGGACTTTTCCCCTACATTTTCACTAGAACAAGCCACCTGACATTAACTCTAACATTAGCCTTACCCTTATGATTATGTTTTATAATTTACGGGTGAATTAACCATACTCAACATATATTTGCTCACTTAGTGCCTCAAGGAACCCCCGCTGTCCTCATGCCATTTATGGTGTGTATTGAAACAATTAGAAACGTAATCCGGCCGGGAACTCTAGCTGTTCGGTTAGCTGCCAATATAATTGCGGGACATTTACTACTAACCTTATTAGGAAATACAGGTCCTTCATTATCCTATGTAATTCTCTCATTATTACTAATTGGTCAAATTGCTTTATTAGTTCTTGAATCAGCTGTAGCAATTATCCAGTCATATGTATTTGCTGTATTAAGTACTCTATACTCTAGAGAAGTAAATTAAACTAATGTCAACTCACTCAAACCACCCTTTCCACCTTGTAGATTATAGCCCGTGACCTCTTACAGGAGCTATCGGAGCTATAACAACTGTATCCGGAATAGTTAAATGATTTCATCAATATGATATCTCTTTATTTGCCTTAGGTAACATTATCACTGTTCTTACTGTTTTCCAATGGTGACGAGATGTATCTCGAGAGGGGACTTTCCAAGGACTCCACACTTATCAAGTAACAGTCGGTTTACGGTGAGGAATAATCCTATTCATTTTATCCGAAGTATTTTTCTTTGTGTCATTTTTCTGAGCATTCTTTCACAGAAGACTATCCCCTGCTATCGAACTTGGGGCTTCATGACCCCCTGTAGGGATTATTGCTTTTAACCCATTCCAAATTCCTCTGTTAAATACAGCAATCTTACTAGCATCAGGAGTTACAGTCACATGGGCTCATCACTCATTGATAGAAGGAAATCATTCTCAAGCTACTCAAGGATTATTTTTTACCGTTTTACTAGGAGTATATTTTACAATCCTCCAAGCATATGAATATATTGAGGCCCCCTTCACTATTGCTGACGCAGTTTATGGGTCTACCTTTTACATAGCAACAGGGTTTCATGGAGTACATGTATTAATTGGTACTACTTTCCTTCTTGTGTGTTTAATTCGACATATAAGAAATCATTTCTCTAAAAACCACCACTTCGGTTTTGAAGCAGCAGCCTGATACTGACACTTTGTCGATATTGTGTGACTATTCCTTTATGTCTCAATTTACTGATGAGGAGGATAATTTTCTATTTATATAGTATATAAGTATATATGACTTCCAATCATAAGGTCTATTAGATTATAGTATAAATAATATTTTCTACTCTTTTTATAGCATTAATTTTAATCACAATCTCAACAGTTGTTATATTTCTAGCCTCTGTTTTATCAAAAAAAACTCTTGTTGATCGAGAAAAAAGATCTCCATTTGAATGTGGCTTTGACCCAAAGTCATCTTCACGACTTCCTTTTTCCCTGCGGTTTTTCTTAATTACTATTATTTTCTTAATTTTTGATGTAGAAATCGCCCTGATTCTTCCTATGGTGATAATTATTTCAACTTCAAGAGTAATCGTGTGAACAACTACCTCCCTTATTTTTATCTTTATTTTATTGATTGGGTTATTCCATGAGTGAAATCAAGGGATATTAGAGTGATCTTCATAACCTAGGGTTGTAGTTAAGTATAACATTTGATTTGCATTCAAAAAGTATTGATTATTCAATCTACCTTGAATATGAAGCGATATATTGCAATTAGTTTCGACCTAATCTTAGGTAAATTTACCCTTATTCTATTAATTGAAGCCAAAGAGAGGCCTATCACTGTTAATGATATAACTGAGAAACATTCTCCAATTAAGGAAGTATGGTGATCAAGAGAAAGCTGCTAACTTTTTTCTTTAATGGTTTAATTCCATTAATACTTCTGTTTATATAGTTTATTTAAAACCTTACATTTTCATTGTAAAAATAAAAGCTTTCTTTTTATAAATTACTAAAAACAGTTATCTATATTCAAAGATTATCTAATCTCCCTAACATCTTCAGTGTCATACTCTAATATATAAGCTATTTGAATACAATAGTATTATTAACCCCAATAAAATTACTACTCAGAGAACAAAGGTTAATAAATAAATTTTTAAATTATTATTCTGTATCATTATATTTAATTGAGACCCCTTAACTAGAGATTGATAAAGTTTTTGTCCCCCTATTATTTCAGATCACCCTTGATCAAAAGACTTTACAGTTATCATCCCAACAGAAAGGGGAAAACTTATAATCCCGTATGTAGAAATATATGGTATAAATCATATAGATCCCGCAAATCCAGCTATCTTATAATACTTAAGAGATTTATTTTCATAGTAAAAAGAACAATTAGAAATTAAATACCCTAATACCCCTCCTGAAATACATACCCCTAGGGTAAGGAACTTTAAATGATAAGGTAAACACACTATTAGAGGGGTCGGAAAGATCAATCAATTTAACATTCTACCCCCTAAAATTCTTATTACTAATAGTCCTATTATCCCCCTTAATATCACTCATCCCTCATCATTAAGTATATTTAAGGATCCACAATTTAGGTCCCCCGTTATTGAATAAAATACTAACCGAAATGAATAGCACACAGTTAGCCCTGTAGAAAAAAAGAAAAGGAAAAAAGAAAATATATTAACTCTAGATAAAGAAACTGTCTCTAAAATTATATCCTTTGAATAAAATCCCGCTAAAAAAGGTATTCCACATAAAGCTAAATTTGCTACATTAAAACAAGCAGATGTTAGAGGTATATGGACTCTTAAACCCCCTATTAGTCGGATATCTTGAGAATTATTTATATTATGGATAATTGCTCCAGCACATATAAAAAGTAGAGCCTTAAATAAGGCGTGAGTCAATAGATGAAAAAAGGCAAGCTTATAAAAACCTATTGATAAAATGCTTATTATCAGCCCTAACTGACTAAGGGTTGACAAAGCAATAATCTTCTTTAAATCAAATTCAAAGTTAGCCCCTAACCCAGCTATAAACATTGTTAACCCAGATAAAAGTAGTAAAAGGCGACCTATTCATGTATCCACTAATAAAATATTAAATCGAATTAATAAATAAATCCCCGCAGTTACTAGAGTTGAAGAGTGAACAAGAGCTGATACTGGTGTAGGAGCAGCTATAGCAGCAGGGAGTCAAGAAGAAAAGGGGATCTGAGCTCTCTTAGTTATAGCCGCTAACATCACTAGTCCCCCGATAATTGAGGCCTCAATATCTCTCTTTATTATTTCAAGATAAAAAATATAGTTTCATCTCCCGTAATTTAATATTCAAGCAATAGCTAATAATAATGCTACATCCCCAATCCGGTTTGAAAGTGCTGTTAACATCCCTGCATTATAAGACTTGACATTTTGGAAATAAATAACTAAACAATAAGAAACAAGCCCTAGACCATCTCACCCCAACAAAATTCTAATTAAATTCGGGCTAATAATTAAAAGTATTATTGATATGACAAATATTAAAACTAATATAATGAACCGGTTAATATTTTCATCTCCAGCTATATACTCCTTTCTATAAAAAATAACTAAGGAAGAAATAAATAAAACAAATGATATAAATATTAATCTTATCCAGTCAAATAAAAATGTTATTACTACTCTTATTGAATTTAGAGAAACTACTTCCCACTCAACGAAGAAAGCTTGATCCCCTAATAAAAATAACAAGCTAAATATAAAGAAAGTCAAACTAATAGACATTAGACAAACAAATCTAATTGAACAAATTGAAATATATTTCACGATCTAAAATAAAGGACTTATATCTCTGACACCACAAATCAGAATTTTCTATTAAACTATTTAGATATAATCATAATATACATGAAGACCCTCCTAAAATTAAGAGATTTAAGGGAAATCAGTGAAGAAACAACAGGAGGAATTCACGAGAGGTACCTGTTCTAAATGAATATACCCCTGAAAATACCTTCCCATGTTGGCTATAAGCATATAAGTAAAGAGTATATGCTGCTCTAAAAAATGAAAGAAGAGCAATTATAAATATTGAAACCCATGACCATCTAACAATTCTGTTTAATAAGGAAATTTCCCCTAGTAAATTTAGGGTAGGGGGGGCAGCCATATTAGCTGAGCTCAATAAAAACCACCATAGTGCTATAGAAGGTATAAAGTTTAGTAGCCCCTTATTAATTAGTAAGCTTCGTCTCCCTAATCGCTCATAAGAAATGTTAGCTAAACAGAATAAACCCGATGAACATAGCCCGTGAGCAATTATAAGAGTATAAGCCCCTCTTATCCCCCATATTGATATTGTTATAAGACCTGCTAAAGCAATTCCTATATGTGCGACACTTGAGTAAGCAATTAAAGCCTTTAAATCAGTTTGACGTAAACAAACTAATCTAATTAGCACACCCCCTACCAAACTAATAGCGACTCAAATATAATTAAACTTTAACCCTAGTAATTGTAAAAACGGAAATACACGAAGTATCCCATAACCCCCTAATTTTAGTATAATCCCAGCTAAAATTATTGACCCTGAAACAGGGGCTTCAACATGGGCCTTAGGTAATCACAAGTGGACTAGAAACATAGGTATCTTTACCAAAAATGCCAATAATATAGAGAAATATAAGAGTTCTTGATTAAATAAGTAATTCGACAGTAAATAAAAACTTATAGAACCAGTCTCAGAATATAAAAAAAAGATCCCTACTAATATAGGTAATGAAACAAACAAGGTATAGAATAAAAGATATACTCCTGCCTGAAGACGTTCAGGTTGATACCCTCATCCCAAAATTAGAAATAAGGTAGGAATTAGTCTTCTTTCAAAAAATAAGTAAAACATAAATAAACTTATTCTTCTAAATGTAAGAATTAAAAAAACTAATAGAAGGATAACCGTAATCAAAAATAAGGCCGCATAGTTATTAGTCTTAAAAACAGACTCTCTTGCCATAATTATTAGAGAACAAATCCACAAACTCAGCAAGATTAACCCATAACTCAAAAGATCACCCCCCATAAAATAAGAAATACTTATAAAATAATTTGAAAAGTAATTTATACAAATAAAAACAAATGTAACCAAAAATAATAAATTTTGCACCATTCAAAACGATCTATTAATAAAACACACAGGTAAAATAAATAAAACAGAGAATAAAATTTTTAACATTGTAAAATATTAAATGACTGAAAATAATCATTTCCATGTGTTCGAATTATAGAAACCAAGATCGAAAGGCCTAGGGCCCCTTCACACACTCTAAAAGTTAAAAATACTATTCTAAAGTATCTTTCATATATAAATATATTTAAATAAATAAATAAACATAAAAAGAGACTAAGAACAATATATTCTAGACTTAAAAGTATTGATAATAAATGTTTTCGATTCGATACAAAAACAAAAATTCCTATAATAAAAAAAATTCCGGGGAGTCCCCAAGTTATAAATATTATCATTAGTTTTAATAGTTTAACAAAAACATTGGTCTTGTAAATCAAAAATAAGAATCATTTCTTTTAAAACTTCAAGAGAAAAGAAAATTCTTTATCATTAATCCCCAAAATTAATATTTTAGTTAAACTACCTCTTGATATTATCCAATGAACCCTTTATACATTTGCAATTATACTAAACTTTGTGTTTTCTCAAATAACTCACCCTCTGGCGATAGGATTACTTTTACTTGTTCAAACTACAGTAATTTGTTTAATTACCGGTTTAATTGCCAAAACCTTCTGATTCTCTTATATCTTGTTTTTAATTTTCTTAGGGGGAATACTTGTCCTATTTATTTATGTAACCTCACTTGCATCTAACGAAATATTTTCCCTATCAATAAAATTAACTTTAATATCAGTAATTTTAGTTGTATCCCTCCTATCTATCGGGTTAATTATTGATAAGATTTCAGTTTCTCCATTTCTCCATAACTCCGAGATAGATGTGTTAACCAGATCTATATCATCATGTCAAGAAAACTCATTAATTTTAAATAAACTTTACAACTACCCAACTAATATAGTTACAATCCTATTAATAAATTACCTTCTCGTCTCCTTAGTAGCAGTCGTAAAAATTACAAAATTATTCTACGGGCCTCTTCGAAACATGAACTAATGAACAAACCTTTACGATCTAGACACCCATTATTTAAAATTGCTAATAATGCTCTTGTAGACCTTCCCGCCCCAGTCAATATTTCCTCATGGTGAAACTTCGGTTCTCTTCTTGGGTTATGTTTGATTATTCAAATTCTTACAGGTCTTTTTTTAGCTATACACTATACAGCAGATGTAAATATAGCTTTCAATAGAGTAACCCATATTTGCCGAGATGTCAATTACGGGTGATTATTACGAACTCTTCATGCAAATGGAGCATCATTTTTCTTTATTTGTATTTACCTTCACGTTGGACGTGGGATATATTACGGATCATATTTATTTACTCCTACCTGAATAGTAGGGGTTATTATCCTATTCCTAGTGATAGGGACTGCTTTTATAGGGTATGTCCTACCATGGGGTCAGATATCATTTTGAGGGGCTACAGTAATTACTAATCTTCTCTCTGCGATTCCCTATTTAGGTGTTGATTTAGTCCAATGAGTGTGAGGGGGATTCGCTGTAGATAACGCAACTCTTACTCGATTCTTTACCTTTCACTTTATCCTCCCATTTATTGTATTAGCTATAACAATAATTCATTTATTGTTTTTACATCAAACAGGCTCTAATAACCCAATTGGGTTAAACTCAAACATTGATAAGATTCCTTTCCACCCCTACTTTACTTATAAGGATATTGTAGGGTTTGCTGTAATACTAATGGCCTTGATTATGTTAACATTAATTAACCCTTACTTATTAGGTGACCCAGACAATTTTATTCCCGCTAACCCTCTAGTAACCCCTATTCATATTCAACCTGAATGATACTTCTTGTTTGCTTATGCTATCCTTCGTTCAATCCCTAATAAGTTAGGGGGAGTAATTGCCCTTGTTCTATCAATTGCAATCCTAATAATTCTCCCATTCTATCATCTAAGATCATTCCGAGGAATTCAATTCTACCCAATTAATCAACTCTTATTCTGAGTTATAGTAGTGACAGTTACTCTATTAACTTGAATCGGAGCTCGACCAGTTGAAGACCCTTACATTATTACAGGTCAAATTTTAACAGTAGTGTATTTTTCATATTTCATATTCAACCCTATTGTTGCTAAGTGATGAGATAATTTATTAAATTAGTTAATGAGCTTGAATAAGCTTATGTCTTGAAAACATAAGATAGAAATAAAATTTTCTATTAACTTTACTAAAAACAGTTAATAAAATAAAAGAAAATAAAAGAATTTTAAACCCAATAAAAAATATTAAATAATTAAGGGAAAATGGAAGGAAACATTTTCATGCTATATATATTAACTTATCATACCGAAATCGAGGTAAAGTCCCTCGGGCTCAAATAAATATAAAAGAAATAAAAGTTAATTTCACATAAAATAAAGGATTAAAAACATCACACCCTAAGAAAATTACAGAAAATAACATTCTTATAAATAAGATTCTAGCATATTCAGCTAGAAAAATCAAGGCAAACCCCCCTCTTCTATACTCTACATTAAACCCCGAAACTAATTCAGACTCTCCTTCCGCAAAATCAAAGGGTGTTCGATTAGTCTCAGCTAAGGACACTCTAAATCATACTAAGGCTATAGGAAACAAAATAACTAAAAACCATATATTTTGTTGAAAGTTATAAAAACTAATTATATTATATCTTCCAATTAAAAATACAAATGATAATAAAATTAATGCCAGACTCACTTCATAAGAAATAGTTTGGGCAACTGCACGAAGACCTCCTAATAAGGCATAATTTGAATTAGAAGATCACCCAGCTACTATTACTGTATATACCCCTAATCTTGTGCAACATAAAAAAAATAATAAGCCTAGATTAAAGGAGAATAACTTAATAAATATTGGTATACATATTCACACAAGAAGGGAAAGAAATAAAGAAAACACCGGAGAAAAATAATAAGAGACGTAATTAGATAATAAGGGATAGGTTTGTTCCTTAGTAAATAACTTAATTGCATCACAAAATGGTTGGGGGATCCCTATAATCCCAACCTTGTTAGGTCCTTTCCGAATCTGGATGTAACCTAATACCTTACGCTCTAGTAAAGTTAAAAACGCAACTCTTACTAAAACACAAATAACTAAAATTAGCCCACCAATTAAAGATAAGAAAAACTCTGAAAAAAACAAGTACTATTTGTAATATAAATCACATATATAAATTCTAAATTTATTGCACTAATCTGCCAAAATAGCTATATTAATAATATTCAATATAAAAATTATAATTAATCAAATACTTGGTCCTTTCGTACTAAAATATTTTAATAGATTAAAGATAGAAACCAACCTGGCTTACGCCGGTTTGAACTCAGATCATGTAAGAATCAAATAGTCGAACAGACTAAAAATTTGAACGGCTGCGCCCAAATCTATATCTTAATCCAACATCGAGGTCGCAATCTTTTTTATCGATATGAACTCTCCAAAAAAATTACGCTGTTATCCCTAAAGTAACTTAATTTTCTAATCGCTATAAACGGATCAATTGTTCATATATTAATGATTTAAAAAATTAAAAGTTTATTAAATTTTAATATCACCCCAATAAAATATTTTTAAAAATAATAATTAAATTAATCCTTATAACTAAAATCTTCAAAAATATCAAGATTTATAGGGTCTTCTCGTCTTTTAATTATATTTTAGCTTTTTGACTAAAAAATAAAATTCTAATATAAATTCAATTGAAACAGTTAGTATCTCGTCCAACCATTCATACCAGCCTTCAATTAAAAGACTAATGATTATGCTACCTTTGCACAGTTAGGATACTGCGGCCATTTAAATTTTTCAGTGGGCAGGCTAGACTTTAAATTTAATTCAAAAAGACATGTTTTTGTTAAACAGGCGAACACTATTTTTGCCGAGTTCTTTAATTAAACTTTGCATCAATTTATACTTATACAGACTAATATACTAATTTTATCATTATTCCTCTATTTATTTAATTAAAATAGAAACCCCTATAAATAATTAAAGAATATTAAATAATTTATCAAATTAAATAATTTATAACAAACTTACTAACAATTGCTATTTCTAAGCATATGTTTTTAATAAAATCTAATTTCTTTTAAAAATTTATTCCATAGCTTATCCCATAGAATATTAAAAGGCTTATAAAATTAACTAAAAATTAACCAAGTTCACAAGCCCCTCTAAATTAAATTTATTTCTAGGAGAACTAGATACCTTTAAAAACGAATAACATTTCATTTCTAATAAACAGTTGAAAATGATTTTGTCACATCAACTCTCACTATTTATTAACTCTTTTAAAATCGAGAAAAATATATCTATATTTTTTATTTGATAAACCCTGATACACAAGGTACAATAAATTAAATTTTCTTTCAAAATAAAAATTTTTCAAGTTATTTCAGTTTTCTCTCACGATACTAATAAACTATTATTAATATTATTTTTTCTTTAAACAATACTGAAACAATTAATTTTATAATTATTTTTAATATTTTAAAAATTACACTAATATTTTTAATAAACAAAATCTACTCAATCTATATTGATTTGCACAAAAATCTTTTCAATGTAAATGAAATGCTTTACTAAATAAGCTTTAGATTGTCATTCTAGATACACCTTCCGGTACATCTACTATGTTACGACTTATCTTATCTTAATAATAAGAGCGACGGGCGATGTGTACATATTTTAGAGCTAAAATCAAGTTATTTATCTTTATAACTTTACTATCAAATCCACTTTCAGAAAATTTTTCATGTTTTCATCCATATAAATAATTTTATTGTAACCCATTTCTTCCTTAACATAAGCTACACCTTGATCTGATATGAATTCTAATTAAAATTCTAGAGAATTATTATTCTTATAAAATTCTCTGATAACGACGGTATATAAACTGAAATACAAGCTAAGGTTAGGTCCATCGTGGATTATCGATTATAGAACAGGTTCCTCTGAATAGACTAAAATACCGCCAAATTTTTTAAGTTTCAAGAACATAACTAATACTACTCAAGCAATAAATTTACATTTTAAATAATAGGGTATCTAATCCTAGTTTATTATTAAAATTTTTGAGCTTCAATATCTCCCAATTAAAAACTATAAGAAATTTAAAATTTCACTTAATAAATTCCGCTCTATTTTCTAATTTCAATTTAACTCTCACTGAACAAGTTTATTTGCATTATTCGTGTAACCGCGGCTGCTGGCACAAATTTTGCCGATACTTTCTAGAATTTCTATTTCTAAGTTTCCTTAATCAATAATACTAATTACTGCGACTAAATATAAGTTATTTACTATTTAAGTAAACAACTAATCACACTAGAATTTACATATAAAACAATCTAATAATAAACTTCTAAGCCAAAATAAAACTTTATAAATCTCATCACTTGTCGAATCAGAGCCCTAGATATCTAGTAATTTCCCTTTAAATAATATAAAATAATAACTTTAAAAAGTCTTATACTTATTCTCTAGGTAACTCAGGAATGGTACTACCTGACTAAAAGAACCAGATTTATCTGGTTGAGTAACCAAGAATTATTGCAATCCCCTAATTGTAATAAGTCAAAGTTCTTTCTAATTTTTACAATGAAAACCCCTCTATAAATTTAAAATTTATATATGAAATATTCATTCATCACCTTTTTAAAACCTTCGTTTTCAATTAAAAACCACTGATCAATATTATATAGATAAATGAAATTAGTATAAAATCTAAGTTAAATAATTAAAATTTATTAATTATTAAATAGGTCTAATAAATTTAAGAGATAAATCCATTTGACTAAATAAAGCTCACGACTATTTTTTTTTTTTCGTTAAAAATATTTGAATATATAAAATATTTATATAATATAGATTTTGTTTTAATTTATTAAAATTTTATATTTCAATTAAATTTTCGTCTATCATAAATAATATATATAATAATAATAATTTATAAATTATAAGTATATTAATAAATTTATAAGATATTATTATATTTATACTATAAAAAGAATTTAAAAGAAATTATAAAATATAATAGCTGCACTAAATATTTAATATTCTATTAACTTTATCTATATAACGTAAACTTATTTATAATTATATAGATCTATATAAGCCAATTTCAGTTAATTTAATACTTACACCCCTAATCTTCAAGAATTACTCATTTTTATTATCTACATTCATTGTACTTAATCAAAAAAAATTTAATTTTTCAAATTAATTAAACAGTAAATATGAAAAAAAAAAAAATTCTAGAAAAACAATGAAAAATGAATTGCCTGATAAAAGGGCTATTTTGATAGAATAGATCATGTAATTTTATTACATTCATTATCAATTATTATATCTAATAGAGTCAAACTATTCCTTAAAGTATCAAAAACTTTAGTGCATCGTACACCAAGATATAGTATAAAAAGATAAGCTAATTAAGCTACTGGGTTCATACCCCATTTATAAAGGTCATAATCCTTTTCTTTTTAATCTTTTCTAATTCTTCAAAAATTATATTTTCTATAATTTTAGTTTCGGGAACAATAATTACTGTATCCGCTAACTCATGGCTTGGAGCGTGAATAGGTTTAGAGATCAATTTATTATCTTTTATCCCCCTAATAAGAGATAATAATAATCTAATATCTACCGAAGCTTCGTTAAAGTATTTTTTAACCCAAGCCCTAGCTTCTACTGTACTCTTGTTCGCTGTGATCCTATATTTAATAGAAAATTCTATATTTGCCCAATTAGCAGATAAAAAAATCTCTTCGATGATTATTATCTCAGCTCTTTTTATAAAAAGAGGTACTGCCCCATTCCACTCATGATTCCCCAATGTAATAGAAGGTTTAACGTGAGTAAACTCCCTTATTTTAATAACATGACAAAAGATTGCCCCTCTCATATTAGTTTCATATTTAGTTATTAAACCAATTTTTATCGTGGGAATTTTTCTTTCAGTAATTTTAGGATCCTTGGGGGGTTTAAATCAAACTTCCCTCCGAAAGTTAATAGCTTACTCCTCAATTAACCATTTAGGGTGAATATTATCAGCAATAATAGGGGGAGAGGCCTTATGGATAGTGTACTTCGTATTTTATACTTTCTTATCATTTAACCTTGTAACTCTATTTCATGTATTTAAGATTTTCCACATAAACCAGCTTTTCAGATTATTTTATAAAAATAAAATACTAAAGGTTGCTTTAATACTAAATTTACTATCACTGGGGGGATTACCACCATTTATTGGGTTTATCCCAAAGTGACTAGTAATCCAGTCAATAACCTTAGATCTTCAACTATTCACTATAGTTATTCTTACTGTTACTACCTTAATTACCCTGTATTTTTATATTCGTTTATGTTATTCGGCATTCATATTAAACTACCATGAACCCAACTGAATCTCATCTTCTTACATGAATTCAACTTCCATAATATGGAGTTTAGCTCTTTCATTCATCTCATCATTCGGTTTTGTATTTATTAGACTGCTATTCTTTATGCTCTAAGGCTTTAAGTTAATCAAACTCGTAGCCTTCAAAGCTATAAATATAAGTAGCAATCTTTTAAGCCTTAGTAAATTATTACTCCTTTAGAATTGCAGTCTAATATCATTATTGACTATAAAGCCGTTGTGACTGGGGAGAAACATCTCATAAATAGATTTACAGTCTACCGCCTATAGTTCAGCCACCCAGTCGCGACAATGGTTATTCTCTACTAATCACAAAGATATTGGAACTCTATACTTCATGTTTGGAGCTTGAGCTGGAATAGTAGGTACATCCCTAAGAATTTTAATTCGAGCTGAATTAGGTCACCCCGGGGCTCTGATCGGAGACGATCAAATCTACAACGTAATTGTAACAGCTCACGCATTCGTAATAATTTTCTTTATGGTTATGCCGATTATAATCGGGGGATTTGGAAACTGGTTAGTCCCTCTAATATTAGGAGCTCCAGATATAGCTTTCCCACGAATGAATAATATAAGATTCTGACTTCTCCCTCCTTCTCTAACCTTATTATTGGTTAGAAGTATAGTAGAAAATGGGGCGGGGACAGGATGGACAGTTTACCCTCCCCTTTCTTCAGTTATTGCTCACGGGGGGGCTTCTGTTGATCTTGCCATTTTCAGTCTTCACCTCGCTGGAATTTCGTCAATTCTGGGGGCTGTAAATTTTATCACAACAGTGATTAATATACGATCAGTTGGAATTACCTTTGACCGAATACCTTTATTCGTCTGATCAGTAGTAATTACAGCTCTTCTTCTTCTCCTATCCCTCCCTGTATTAGCTGGGGCTATCACTATGCTTCTGACAGATCGAAATTTAAACACTTCATTCTTTGATCCAGCGGGAGGAGGAGATCCTATTTTATACCAACATTTATTTTGATTCTTTGGTCACCCAGAAGTTTATATTCTAATTCTTCCTGGATTTGGGATAATTTCTCATATTATTAGTCAAGAATCAGGGAAAAAGGAAACATTCGGTTCCCTAGGAATAATTTATGCAATACTAGCTATTGGTTTACTAGGTTTTATTGTTTGAGCACATCACATATTTACAGTAGGGATAGATGTAGATACCCGAGCATATTTTACCTCTGCAACAATAATTATTGCTGTACCTACTGGAATTAAAATTTTCAGTTGGCTTGCTACACTTCATGGAGCTCAATTATCTTATTCCCCAGCTATCTTATGGGCCTTAGGGTTTGTCTTCCTATTTACAGTTGGGGGATTAACGGGAGTAGTATTGGCTAACTCATCAATTGATATTATTTTACATGATACATATTATGTAGTAGCTCACTTTCACTATGTACTATCTATAGGAGCCGTATTTGCAATTATAGCTGGTTTCATTCACTGATACCCTTTATTCACAGGACTTAGTATAAACCCAAAGTGGTTAAAAAGTCAATTTGTAATTATATTCATTGGGGTAAATCTTACATTCTTCCCTCAACACTTCCTGGGGTTAGCTGGAATACCTCGACGATACTCAGACTACCCTGATGCTTATACATCATGAAATGTAGTTTCAACAGTAGGGTCTTCTATCTCTCTTCTAGGAATTATCTTCTTCTTATTTATTATCTGAGAAAGTATAGTTACTCAACGGCAGGTAATTTACCCAATACAACTAAATTCTTCAATTGAATGATATCAAAATATTCCTCCAGCTGAACACAGATATTCAGAGCTTCCTTTACTAACTAATTTCTAATATGGCAGATTAGTGCCATGGGTTTAAGCCTCATATATAAAGTATTTTACTTTTGTTAGAACCACCAATGTCAACTTGATCAAATCTAGGCCTACAAGATAGAGCTTCACCATTAATAGAACAATTAACATTTTTCCATGATCATGCTCTTCTTATTCTAGTTATAATTACAGTGTTAGTAGGATATTTAATATTTATACTGTTTTTTAACTCATATACTAATCGTTTTCTTCTTCACGGGCAAACAATTGAAGTAATCTGAACTATTCTCCCCGCTATTGTTCTTCTATTTATTGCTTTCCCTTCTCTTCGACTTCTTTACTTATTAGACGAAATTAATGAGCCTTCAATTACTCTAAAGTCAATTGGTCACCAATGATATTGAAGTTATGAGTACTCGGATTTCCTGAATGTAGAGTTTGACTCATATATAATCCCGACTAATGAGCTACCAGTAGATGGGTTTCGATTATTAGACGTAGACAACCGAGTTGTTTTACCTATAAACTCTCAAATTCGAATTTTAGTTACTGCTGCTGATGTTATTCACTCATGAACTGTTCCAGCCCTAGGGGTTAAGGTTGATGGAACCCCTGGGCGATTAAACCAAACTAACTTCCTAATTAACCGGCCAGGTTTATTCTATGGTCAGTGCTCAGAAATCTGTGGAGCTAACCATAGCTTTATACCAATTGTAATTGAAAGAGTACCTGTAAACTATTTTATTAAGTGGGTTTCTAGTAATATAAATTCTTCATTAGATGACTGAAAGCAAGTATTGGTCTCTTAAACCACTTTATAGTAAATTAGCACTTACTTCTAATGGAAAAAATTAGTTAAATCCATAACATTAGTATGTCAAACTAAAATTATTAAATAATTAATATTTTTTAATTCCACAAATAGCTCCTATTGGTTGATTAAGCTTATTCATTATTTTTTCAGTAGCCTTTATTTTATTTAATATTATAAATTATTACTCATCTCTACCCAGTGCCCCTAAATCTAACTCATTAAAGTCTTATACTTTAAGATCTTTAAATTGAAAATGATAACTAACTTATTCTCTGTATTCGACCCTTCATCTAGAATTTTCAATTTATCTCTAAATTGAATAAGAACATTCCTGGGGTTATTAATAATCCCATCAATATTCTGATTTATACCCTCTCGGTACCATATTTTCTGAAACACAATTCTTGAAACCCTCCATAAGGAATTCAAGACTCTTCTCGGACCTTCAGGCCATAATGGGAGAACATTTATTTTTGTTTCACTATTCTCAATAATCTTATTTAATAATTTTATAGGACTTTTCCCCTACATTTTCACTAGAACAAGCCACCTGACATTAACTCTAACATTAGCCTTACCCTTATGATTATGTTTTATAATTTACGGGTGAATTAACCATACTCAACATATATTTGCTCACTTAGTGCCTCAAGGAACCCCCGCTGTCCTCATGCCATTTATGGTGTGTATTGAAACAATTAGAAACGTAATCCGGCCGGGAACTCTAGCTGTTCGGTTAGCTGCCAATATAATTGCGGGACATTTACTACTAACCTTATTAGGAAATACAGGTCCTTCATTATCCTATGTAATTCTCTCATTATTACTAATTGGTCAAATTGCTTTATTAGTTCTTGAATCAGCTGTAGCAATTATCCAGTCATATGTATTTGCTGTATTAAGTACTCTATACTCTAGAGAAGTAAATTAAACTAATGTCAACTCACTCAAACCACCCTTTCCACCTTGTAGATTATAGCCCGTGACCTCTTACAGGAGCTATCGGAGCTATAACAACTGTATCCGGAATAGTTAAATGATTTCATCAATATGATATCTCTTTATTTGCCTTAGGTAACATTATCACTGTTCTTACTGTTTTCCAATGGTGACGAGATGTATCTCGAGAGGGGACTTTCCAAGGACTCCACACTTATCAAGTAACAGTCGGTTTACGGTGAGGAATAATCCTATTCATTTTATCCGAAGTATTTTTCTTTGTGTCATTTTTCTGAGCATTCTTTCACAGAAGACTATCCCCTGCTATC
>JAFDUT010000460.1:0-21300 GCA_017309665.1 Coelopa frigida
AGTATCCATCAAATTCCTGCTGTAGCAATCTTCTCGCTTCATCAAACCTAATACAATGTAGTAGGATGTGCTCTGCGTTCTCTATGCTATTCTCGCAGTAGTAGTAGTATGGGTTTTCAGCGTGTTTAAACTTAAACAGGTATTCTCTAAAGTAGCCATGAACCGATAAGAATTGAGTCAAGTTGAAGTTGACTTCGCCATGTTTTCTTTCTGTCCATACACTTAGGTCTGGGATTAATCTATACGTCCATCTGCCCTTTTGTGAGGCATCCCATCGGTCTTGCCAATCTCTGATAGCCCTTTCGTCTATACTGGCTCTCCTTTGGTCCGTCATCCCATTCATTTGGTTTTGGAATAGGAGAGCGGCTCGCTTCGCTGCAATGTCTATGGGAAAACGCGAGGCTATTACATTTGCCGCGTCATTGGAGACTATACGAAATGCACTGAATACTCTGAGAGAGGATAATCTGAAAGCTGATTTAAGACTTCTTAGATATGATTCGCAGATTGTAGTCTTAGCCCATATGGGCGCTGCGTACATCATTATAGAGGTGTTCACACTAGCGAGTAACATTCTTATGGGTTGCCTTGGGGCTCCTACATTAGGCATTAGTCTCGCAAGGGCAGATCCCACTCTCGCCCGAAGGTGCTCCTTGAAATTCAGTCGGTGATCAATTTGTACACCCAGGTATCTAATTTATAGCTTTGAGGAGAAAATATGACCACCTACATGTATATCTAGTGTTTCTACTACTTTGCTGCATATCAATACAGCCTCTGTTTTGTGGTCCGCAAGTTCTAGCTTAGTTTCTTGCATCCAGTTCTTGACCCTTTGAATTATGGTGTTTCATTTTTGAGCTACTTCTTCTAGCGTTTTTGCAACCACAACTATCGTAATATCATCCGCATATCCGACAATTTTCACTCCATATGATTCCAGTCCGCAGAATTGAACGCATTTTTAACATCGAGTGTTACGACGGCACAGTATTGTTTTTTCCCTCCACTAGAAAAAACGACGACGACGGCACTAGATGGCTGGTGCCTTCTATTGCTTTTGAAGCTATCTCGCGTACTTTCGCAATAGCGTGGGTCGTGCTACGATGCTTTCTGAACCCAAATGCTGGTTGGAGAGTCCGGGGTTTCCTTCCTTTATATTTTCTAGGCGCTGGCATATAATCTTTTCAAGCACCTTTCCAGCTGTAACTAGGGGCCAGAGGGGCCTGTAAGATGATGGTTCGTCTGGGGGTTTGTCTCCTTTAGGAAGAAGGACAAGTCACTCTCTTTTCCACCGTTCTGGGAAATGTCCTTCTTTGAGGCAGGAGGTGTACAGATTCGCTAAGATGTCAGGTTTCTCCGGCATCGCAGTCTTTAGCTCCGCTTTCGGGATGCCATCTAGTCCTGGTGCCTTTTTGCTCATCAGGTTTTTGGGTATTTCCTCTGCTAATGAGACTACCGTTGCGGGATCCAGTGCTTCGCGTTGGGGGAATAAGCCCTCCATTATTTTCCTCAATATGATGGGACATACCGGTGTATTAAGCGCGCCTCGTTTAGTTTTCTTCAGAACTTTTTGTACGCACTTCCCCAGGGGTTGTTCCAGTCCTCTTGTATTAGCGTTTTCCTGTGTTGACTTTTGCTCTCTCAATCGAAATGCTTAGTTCCTTACGCTTGGCTTTGAAGGTCTCAAGATGGTGTGCATACCCATTCCTCCCTCTAGCTCTCTGTTGTCTTCTTCGGAGTGCGTTGCACTCAGTGCGAAGGTTCGCTATTTCCTCATTCCACTTCACAGCTGGGCCTCTACGTTTCCCGTTTTTCTGTCGAGGCATAGAGGCATCGCATATATCAATTAGAGATTGCATCACATTATTTGATTTTTCAATTGCACTTCCCGAGGTGATTTCCATGTAGCCTATTAGGGTATCTAGTATTTCTCTGTCAAGTTTTTTAATGTTCCATCTTATATTTTGCGTTTTCCTGACCTATTTGTGTGGGTGTAGAATGGGCTTCTGGATCTCGAAAATAATCGGGTTGTGGTCGCTATGCATATATTCTTCTGATACTTTCCATGCGCTTCTCCTAACTAATGAGCTACTCATAAATGTTAGGTCTATGATTGACGAACCTCTGCCATTATCATACGAGCTCTTGTTACCAGTATTGAGAAGAATCAGGTCCAGGTTGGAAAAAGTTTCCAACAGTGCTGCTCCCCTCTGGTTTATTCTGGAGCTTCCCCATTCGATGGCCTATGCATTAAAGTCGCCGGCTACCACTGCTGGAAACTTCACTCTTACAAGGTCACTTAGACGATCCAATATTTCCTGGAATGCTTGAGCGTTCAGGCTTGGTGGTGTATAGCAACTGTATTTTGGCGTATGTAAAACCATCTTGTAGGTCTCTTGGTTTAAATTCAAGCGGTAAGCTGGAGCAGGTGCATAAGGATGCTTTCCCGCTTCTATCTTTTACCCAGTTCTGAGAGTCAGCCGGGACTCTGAAGGGCTCACTTATGATTAGAATGTCAGCTTTCACTTTGATGGCAGTTTGAGACAACAAGTCTTATGCCACTTAGCAAAGGTTGAGGTTGATCTGTACGCATTTTACCTAAAGCATCTGGGGCCTCCAGTGGGATGATCACTTTTTCCTGGGGGGCATATTATGCATTTTTCAGCATTTGCGCAATCTTTCGCTTTGTGACCTTCGAGTCCATACTTGAGACATGCGCTGGAGTGGTCCACTTTGCTTTTACAGTGTCTAGTCTATGGTCACATAGTCAAGGCATTTAAAACACCTGATGGATTTGATGTTCAGGCGTACTCTGCATCGTACCCACCCGATTCGCACATTTGATCCTTTTAGAAGCTTCTGAGAGTCTCCTACTGGAATGCTGATCAGGGCTGTTTGTGTGCCGTCTCTTGTTGGTCTCAGTGACTTAATAGTACTAACACTTATAGTTCTTATGTCTGGGAACTAATCGTTCATTGCGATACATATTTCCTCTCGGGTAGTTATTTCATCAAGGTCACGGCACTCAATGACTACTTGATGGCTTAAGGCTCTGACCTCTGCGGACTCATTTAGGACTTGGACTATGTTGTCTCTGTGTGATGCTGTTTGTGCGTCGGCACTTCTTTTAGTTGCAGCATGAGCTCTCCCTTGGCTGTCTTCCGGATTTTCGTGACATCTTCTCCAAGTTCTTTCAGCTCCGGTTTCTCTTTAATCAGCTTCAGCACATTTGCATATGACAGATCGCCTGTTTTGTTTAATTATTATTGCATCTGGCCTTGTGTGGGTTTTTTTAATCTTAGGCTTTTTGGCGCCGACGACTGTCCACCCGCTAGCGAGCTTTTCGTGTTCCTCGGGAGCGGTGCCAGTCTTTTTTGCGGTCATCGGCCTCCGGTCATTTATCACCACTTTGCTGTTTATTGCCATCGGTGGTCAGTTGTGTGCCTTGCTTTTATGGGGATGGTTCCATGTGACCCTCCGGTTCTCGCAGTCGTTTTTCTAGCAGCTTTTTCCCCTCTCCTTCCCTAGGAGATGCTTGGGTGGCTTTGCCAGTTACCTCTCGTACTGACTTTTTATGTAGCGCGGCTATTGCACTGATCAGATCTTTCATGCTCTGATTTACGTGCCTTTTTACCCTGGTGTATGCAATCAACTCCTGAATTTTACGTCCAAGTTCATCGCTGACTGACTTCTCGCACTTATTTGGACTTGTAATCCTGGGTTCTTCTGTGACACATTCGGTGGTTTCGGAGGCGCGCTTTGGTGTGTCCTCCGTGAGGTCGATGCTCCTTACCTTACTGGCTTCTTTACAGTAAGCCAGCATTGTAGGACTTTTTGCGCGGATTTCCCGCTCTTCTTCTGACGGCTTTCTCGTGGGAGTAAGAGATTCCGTACAAGGCAACGGTGGTGATCTCAGAACCCTCGATTGTCTTCTGAAAGGGTCGATTTCGTGGCCTAGGTCCAGGGCTTTCTCTTCTTCATCTTCTTTTTCGTCACCATTACGGGGGCTAGCCCCCTTTTCGGCTGACTTCTTCGGCTGCATCCCCTATGACGACAGGGGTGAAGAAGCTTGTTTCGTCCCTAGAGCTTTCTCTGCTACCGGTAACAAATTAAACTCTGGTAATATGTACAATTTAAAGAGAAAAAGTATGTATAACCCTACTGCGGACACGACCTCATTGTTCGCTGTTTTTAATTAGCTGGGCTAGGGAGAGAAGTAACAAGTAAAAAATGTATAATATTAAGTGGCATATATATAAGAATATAAATTTATATGGGTATGTGCCAGTATCTGTGTGCTTGTGCTTGTCAATGATTTTGAATGTAATCAGTCTGGTCTTACTGGCACTTGGGAAGCACGCGTGTTTGAGTTCTGATGCAGAACTTTTAGGGTCCGGCGACTGTGAGTGTATATCTAGCCGCTTCGTGAGCTTTACGAACGTCTATGCAACTCGAACGATGGCGTAAATTCCTCGATCAGATCGCGGATTTAGGTACCTGAAACAAATCGATTGCGAGTAACACTCCAGCTGAAAACGCGAATGTCACTCAAGCAATTCGCATGTGCTGATTCCAATTGCTGATTGGTTAGATTTAGTTTAATTATATTTTAATCTATTTTAATTTATTTTATGTGATTTTAAATTATTTTATGTTATTTTTAATTTATCTTATGTTAGTTTAATTTATCTTATATGTATTTTTATTTATTTATTAATTTTTTATTTTTTTTTATATATTTTATTTTCTTTCATTTATTTTATTGTATTTATTTATTTCTTTTTTATTTATTTGAATTAAATTTACCCTAATTTAATATATAATTTTTGTATAATTTAATTTAATAATTTTTTATAATATTATTGTTTATTTATATTAATTTAATTTAACTTTATTTAGTTTATTTTAATTAATTTACACTAATTTAATATATAATTTTGATTTTTTTTTTGTATTATATTATTTATTTATTTATATTATTATATATTAGGTTATTATTTGTTTTAATTTAATTTAGTTTAATTATTATATTTATTAGCTTATTTTATTTATTATTCAATATTAGCAGACTTTGGGTCACCCTGTTGTCTCCCTGGTGAACACCTCCTTTGAGACGTCCGTCGGACAGCTGCGCAGAATTTGCCGGGCAGTGTGAGGCACAGATTACCAGATATGAAACTTGAAATACCGCTTGTATGTGGTTGTTAAAATGGTTTGATGGTGTGTGTGAAAATGATGAAAATAGCGCCAGTGGTAGTTTTTGGAACTATCGTCATGTCCTTAAAGCGCCGGTGGTATTTTTTGGAACTATCGTCATGTACCTTCCAAAAGTCACCTCAATGCCTTTATTCACCTTCCCGCTCAAAATATTTCGCCTCTTCTTCTTCTTACGAAATTATGTGGAAATATTTCAACTTTAAATATCCTAAATCCTCATTATAAGAGGTTCTCACAGTATTTTATGAAAACTAGATAAAGCCTAAGATCTTTTGAGTTATATTTCACATTGCTGTGTTTCCTTATATTCATATAATCTCAGATTCCATTTCTAATATTTTGCATTTTTTTGCCATTATGTCATGGCAAATAAATTGAGAAACAGCTGATCTTTATTCACCAAAAACGAGTTCAGGAGATGCCACTTTGTCCTAAACTTTTGAATGGCTTTTCTTTGAGTTCTATGTATATGCATGGACCATTTATTGTTCTTTTTTAGATAAATATATATATTTTTAAATATATATTATATTTGAAAATTTAGGAAACATATGCAAATGTAATATTCATGATATTAAATAAACATTGATTTAAAAGAAATGAAATTATGTAGCAACACGAACACAAGACCAAATTTCACCTTACAATTTCCCGCGCTTTTAAAAAAATATAAAAGAATTTGGGTCAAGTGCAAGCGCAAGGTGCATTGATTGTAAATTTGTTTTGCATGTTGTTTGTTGTTATGTGTTATTTTCTTGTTTTTTGTTATGTTTTATTTCGTATGTATTTAGCTGCATGTTTGCGTTAACTTTGCATGAGTTTATTTTGAATTAAATTTATGTCATAGACATAAATTATATTTTTGTGATAAATGTTCTAACGTTTTTTTTTTATTTTCAGAACAAAAAAAAGGGTGATATAGGCCTACAGGGGAACCGAACACCTAAAAAAATCGGTAACGCGCCAATTTGCATACCTCTATGGTGGTGTGGAAAGTGCAAAAATATCTCTTTGGGATCAACTTTGGTATAGAAAAACCTACAAATGCCTGCAGAAGATACGGCAACTCACAAAATTTGATGTTTAAGAGGTGAACTCACGTACACAATCTGTGTATTCACCAATCGCATAAAAAAGAGATTTTTTTTGACGTTTAGCCTCAAATGTCAGAAGTTTCATATCTGGTAATCTGTGGTGTGAGGTCTCCCCACCTGCACTCACACACTTTCTTTTGTTTACAATTTTTAAATGTTGCTTATTAATTTGGTTTCAGATTATTTTGGAGAGAAAAACTTTTAATTTTCACTACGCAGGAACCGACGTCACCAACTTTTCTGCCCAATATGAGGGCCGACACTTGTGACACTGGATCCCGATATGCTGGATGCACGCGATGTTTTTTAATTATTTTTAATTTAAATATTAGTTTGCGCAAATTTCACTTGCTCACTTTCAGATTTTTCGTCCGAACATCTCCAAACCTCACCACCTGTAGACATGCAAAAGCTTCTCTTAAGAAGCCAATGGGCATGAAACCAGCTAAAATTCTGAGTCTGAGTCGGGGAACGCTTGGTTGGTTAACTGCCCTGAAATAACTACCCTAACCTAACTGAAATTTCTCTTTCAATATTTATAGGCAATGTAGCCCAACATTCATAATTCATCTATAGTGGCCACCGATTCAGTTTTCTCCACTTGGAGAGAATAGGCTGATGAACAGGTGCTAATGGCGTCGGTTCCCCCCTTCAGCCGGATTCATTGGAATGAAATATATTAACTTACTTAAGTGCTCTGTTAATTAGAAAGATAGTTTAATAAATTGATACCTGAAGCCAATTAAGCTTGATTTTGGATTAAATTATTTTGATGTTTATTGGGTTATTCAGACCCGAGGACCGTTCGTTCGTTCTCAAACTAATTGAATCTTTTACCGGTGCTGAAAGAAACGTAACAGTGGATTTGTTTTACAATAAAATCGCTAACTTTGAAAGTATTAAAAGAACTTACTAATTTGGTTGGAACTACATAAATATAAATTATTGGTCTTTACAATCCTCGAGGGATTTTGACCGAGCTTCTCACAATCATTGGTGTTATGCGTTTGTAATGTTAGTAATTTATAAAAATAATAATTGTACTTTGACAATTTATAAAAGTAACCAACTCAGAACGTTAAGAAGAAGTACGTTCTGAGTTAGTCCATAAGATTCCCTGGCATCATTTTTCAAATTTTTTTGTTTGTTTTGTTTTTTTTTTGCTCCAATACGACTACTAAAATATTTATAAATGTTGCATTTAAACTAGCGCCTGGTCCTCTTATTCAAAAACCGTACCTCAAATACCCTACACACTGCATACAACGTTTATTAAAGGAAAAAGAAGTGATCTTCTATCAATAATTAGTAAAAATGCGTCATTACACTTCAATGCTATTAACTCCATCGTGCGATTTTCAAAACTGTGGTGTCTTTCAAAGAGAAATTATATCTTTGAAGCTATATTCGTTGTCTATGTATATATCTACATATATATATATATATATATATGTCTATATATATACTACTAAGAGTATATATACCTTTTTTCGTCGATTGTTTTTAGATTGTATTCTCTCAATCGTCACCTGCTCATTACGTTTATCTTGAAAGGATCTTCTTGTCTTCTTGCATTCACTCCGAAACTTTTATCAGCAAATAACATCCAGAAAGTAGTTGCATTACTTGTAGATCTACGATTTTGTATGGAAGGTGCTCGTGTCCTTTAAGAAATCTTTTCCATTTGATTCTTGGGAACTCTTAGTAGCAATATTTAATTTAATAACTGACTATATGGTTTACCATATACTAAACATCGTGCTATAGCTTTTGAGCTGAGCTGTAGCTTGTCAGTTGGGCGATCTTTTCCATTTGGCATGTTAACTCGTATCGGTGGTACATGATCACTCACAAATTTTATCTCGATATAAGATATAGTTCACCATAAACCTTTTGCGTTACTTGGGAGGTGGGCGTGTCCGATGTTTTCCATTTCTGTCTTGTAAACTCGTATCGGTGATACATGATCACACACAAAATTTCATCTCGATATATACCATAGTTCACCAGATATCCCATATAAACCATTTGTTTTATATGGGAGGTGGGCGTGTCCGTGTTACATGTTACATACAAGCTTATTAATATAGAAATACTAAGTCTAAAATATCAAGTCAGTATCTGTTACCGTTTCTGCAGAAAATCTATTTCTACAGACAGACACACAGACAGACGGACAGACAGATGGACAGACAGACAGACAGACGGACATCGACTCAGGAGGTGACTCTGATCAAGAATATATATACTTTTCCATACCTATAACGGACAAAATGAATATACCCTTACCCACAGGGTGTAGGGTATAATTATTAACTTTAGTTCTAAAAGGTGTCCCTTAAAAAGGACACTATGCAGTGTGAGCAGTTGGCATATAAAAAAAATTTAAGCATTCTTTTGATTTATGACTTTTTTTGTACTTAAAACTAATAAAATTTGACTTCTGGTTACAATTTACACAGAGTTTATTAGTTTTTGAGTAGTTAACTATATTTTTCTTTCAAAAACGGTAGTATATCATCTGATGCTTTTTCATTACGAAAATCGGGCGAAGCGACACTTATCGGTACAACCATATCCTATTGTATAAGTTGTTAATATACCCATGCTCGACCTTTTCCGAAATAGTACAGCTGTGATACTTTTTCGATGAACAAATTTGAAATAGAAACAAGAAATAGATGATTAGATGACAAATTAGTGGTCAAATTAAGTAAAAATTGTCAGTTTGATGAAAATTGTTAAAAATCGTATAAATATTAATATCGTAGAAGTCATCATCACTAGATTCCAATTTTGGCTAATTTAAGTCAACAAAATTTTTAGTTGACAACTGTCCTATGACATAGTGTCCCTTATAAGGGACATTGGCTAATAGGTCATCTTGTGTTTTACGAGTTTTATTGCTTCATTTTTTTCCATTTATTAACTAAAATTAACCACGTTATGCAAAAAATCAATCAATTTGTGTAATTATGATAAAAGCGATGTAAACAAAAGTGATGGTCGACCAGATTACAATTTTTACTCAAACATTTGGCCGTACAGTGGAAAAATGTGATCGTCCCTTAAATAGGACTCTATGCACTAATGGGTTAACACAAAGCACAAACATGTCAAAATAAACTAATACAAAAAAGTTCCTGAATTTATAGTATTTTAAAAGAAAACGAAATACGAAATAGACGTAGTGGACCAACTGGCCAGAAAGTACAGCACAAAATCAGAATCTCGAAGGTGGCCTCTTCAGGTATTCTTCAATATCCTATAGCTGCAACAAAAGCATGGATATTATATAAACCGAATACAGGAGAAAAAATATCTAGAGAAAACTTTTTGTTTCAATTTTTCTGCATAAAATCAGAATCCAGTTGAGCTACAAAACTGTACTTATTTATTGATCTACCATTAAAGACCATAAACACTTTCGTAGATAGGAAAATAAAACGATGAATATCTATGATGGTTGTAAAGGATGTATGTGGTAAATGTATATTCAAAACAATATTACCATGGAATTTTGTAATTTATAGTTAATTTCAAGACTAAACTAATTCTAATATATAACATATTTTATATAATTTGAAAGAAAATTTAACTTGAATTTGAATTGAAATTGTGGATTTGGGGGCGGCCTCAATTTTGAACTTTGACCCCAATTTTCTTCCAAATGGGGGGATATCACACCGAGATATTTTTGATACTCAAAATGAGTACTTTTTTTTGTTTTTTTTTTGAAGTGAAACTTCTATGGGCGCGTTGTTTTCAAGGTCGCGACACGAAATGAACAGAGGCACTATATGTACAAAAATATACTGCGACATTTGACTATCTCTTTCTCACACATAATCTGAGTATACATACACACTCTGAGTATAAGGAAACATTATACGCTTATGCGTATAATGATTTTGTCGCATCATACGCTTTGTAAATTTCAAATGAAGCCAATTTTCAATGATTAAATATATTATTCATGAATTATTTTTAGGATTTTTATTTCTTAAATTCATTTTTTAAATAAAATAAATAAAACATATTTAATTTACATTTGTAAACTCGGGTCAATGGCTTCCAATCAACGGAAATAAAGACGCGCATACAAAGCGCTGTAGTTTCTTTAAATGAATGAGAAATGTTAAAAGGAACACGTGTTCTCTTGCATCATTAAATGTATGTAAATAAAAATTTTAAACGGATAGAAAAAAATGAAGCGGAGAGGGACTGCGGGAAGTAACTCCCAAAATAACGCAGATTTTTCAATACTTCGTACATATCTCAATTGCGCAAATAACAATAAACAAGTTCGTCAATCAATAATATAGTAAAATTCATATTTACTGGTTTCTCTTATTAATCAATAACAGGTACAATCCACTGGGGAAAATATCAGAAGCTTAAGAAAATATGCTAAAATATCAGCAGAGCGTTGTCGCGATTACAGAATACGGAAAAGGGTTTTGCGGAATAGAATTATTGACCAACAATCAACCACTTAGATACGAGGAACTCTGAAAATAGTGAATGTTTATATTCTGATTTCCATCCTCATAAAAAAAGCTCACGACGAGTTTATAAAAGAATTCATCAATAACCAATTCGGTTATATTTGCTCAGAATGTGATAGGCTATGGTTTAGAGCAAATTGAAATCGCCATGTCCCATCATCAAGAAATTCTGAATACAGTTCTACCTGATATTTCAATAGAGAATATCACGGTATGCAACACATGTTTAAATCCTTACAAAGAAATAAGATTCTAACAATGTCATTTTATAATGGGTTTAAATATCCAAACATACCTAATCATTTGCCACCGCTAGGTTTGATATATGAAAGGCTTATTTCACCACGGATTCCATTCATGCAGATTCGAAGATTAAGACATGTGAATGGCCAGTATGGTATTTATGGGCTGGTCATTAATGTCTCTGTAATTGTATCCACACACTTACAACTAAGCGATGCTCATACAGTAGAAAAGTTGAATAAAATTATATGCGGTTTAACCGAAGTTTTACTTGTTTCGCGTGTACTCTGTTGCACGCATACTTTTTTTTGAGGGGGTGTCGTGTAAGTTGGATTTTCTCTAAACTAGGAATTTTTTCTATTATTTCATTCGAATTTTAAATCCATTTTCTTATAATGAAACTACCTTCATTCAGTAGCCCACCTGAATCGTTATGTAAAGAAATAATACCTGAGAATATGTCAGCTCCTGGTATGATATCATCGACATAAGTGTCCGAAAGTAAAACATTTACGACATTCGAATAGATTGTTAAGCAATCGTTATCTAATTGACGAAGTACCATAATTGCCGAATAGGGTGAAGCAGTTATACCGTAAGTCACAGTATTGAATTTATAAATCGCAATCAATGATGAAAGGAATGATGGAATTTGTCACACAGGAGTTGATACTACCATCAAGAACTACTCGGAACTTTCTTTGAAAAGGCCATGGTGTGACAAAGAAAAGTGCTTTTATGCTCGGTATGTACCAATTTGGGTCATATGATTCAAATGTTCATATTCTTACATAAAGACAATAAACTTTTTAAACGTTTAAATGCATTGCTTTAATTCATTTCACGTTGATTGCTTTTCATATTTGGATTTTATCCATTTATTTAGTGCATTTGAAATTTATTAGTGCAATGAAAATATTTTTCACAAGCTTTTTCTTCGTCATTCTTTTATTTAAAACTACTTCCTGTTCCCAAATGTACCTCAGGATATTTTATTCAAAATTGATATTACAGTACACTCAGGATAACGTCAACTAAGTAAAACTGCGAGTGTTTACATTTATCATATTTATCATTGTGCAAATTTAAGATCAAGCTATAAATTTAAAGGATATAAAACTAGCAAAGGCGTTTTCTTCGGCCTGGCCGAATCTCATATAACCTACATATACTCAAAATTGCAAAATAAATATATAAATAACTCCCACGCCTAGACCCAGATTAAAATGAGTTCAAACCATTTTTTATGTTTTACCAACGTTACACTAGAAAAAGGAACAATAGTTATTTGTATCTTTATTTTAATTCACATTTTGTAGTTTTTGTAATAAAAAGGTCAGAGTGTACTATACCTAAACAAAAACCAAACAACCAAAAGTCCTTCAATTGTCAAAAAAATAACAGATTTCTTTTAAAACATGAAAAAGTATAGATTTTATTTAGGTTGGAAACCTTTTTTTTTTGTTTTCTTTAGATTTACTTTTTGTTTAGTTTTAATTTATGAACAATAAAAACGGTTTAAATAACTATTTTGGTCCAAAATTTGAACAATGATAAAGGTCAACAATCTGATAAAGGTAAACACTCGCCGTTTTAATTAGTTGACGTTATACCGAGTGTACTGTAATAGATTTATTATTTTAAAATAGCACGCATGGTAACTCATGTGTACCAATGTGTGAAAAGTATTTAAATTTTTATTTATATTCAATTTGTGATAAAAAATTACGTACAAGTTTTACTTATTTTAATTTTGATCATTTTTATTTCTGTACTCGTCACATTCACTAATAACATCTGTCGAGTAGAATGATTCTTCTTATGGAGCGGTGAAGAAACTGGTTTATGTATGTATAAACAACGACATAAGCAAATACGTGTGTGTATGTGAATTGGAGGAGGTTCCTGTAACATACACGAAGGGCGGAACTTGTATAAACCAATCATAGCACGAATTCTTTCATGGAAGACGAATGAATGCGAACGAAATTTACTCTTACCTTAGGGGTATGTTTTCAATTTCGTGGATTTATTCAAATGCTTATTCAAGTGAATTTAAAACGTTCAAGTGTACAATTGCTAATATTACAAGTTATGGCATATTTCAAAAATTGTTTTCTAATATATAAATTAGCACCTAATATAAAATTAATATTTTAATGGATGATCCAATTAACACTTATATGGTTTATACCTGTGCAATAAAACAATTGAGAGAGACGAATGTATTAAGGAAGGAATTAAGTAATTTTAAATAAATAATATGAATATGAATAATTCCTTTTTTCAGTTATTTTCATTTTAGTAATCAATAAAATGATTCCAAACAAAATTTAATTGTGTTAAGAAATAATTTGAAACAAATTCACTTTTATTGCATCTGACAAATTTGTACATATAGAAGGAATTACATGTGTCATGTGATAAATACACATAATTTTAAGGTAGCTCTGGGTAGTTAATTATTAGCGCATAAATCACATAGAGTCCCTCTAAAGGGACGATCACATTTTTCCACTGTACGGCCAAATGTTTGAGTAAAAATTGTAATCTGGTCGACCATAACTTTCGTTTACATCTCTTTTATCATAATTACACAAATTGATTTGATATTTTTCGCTTAATGTGGTTAATTTTGGGTAATAAATGGAAAAAATGAAGCAAGAAAAATTCAGAACTCGTGGCGATTAGTAAAAAGGAATTAAAATTAATATTTTGTTGTTCTATATCATTATTTTGGTTAAATATTGTTAAAAATATGTGTAAATAATAAATTCAAGTAGAAATAAGTTGTTACTAAGTTTTAGTATTTACACAATATGGCCTAGTCCCTTATAAGGGACACTATGTTATAGGACAGTTGTCAACTAAAAATTTGTTTGACTTAAATTAGCCAAAATTGGAATCTAGTGATGATGACTTCTACGACATTAATATTTATAATATATTTATATAAATATAATATTTATATTTATTATTATATAATTTTATGTTTTTTAAGTACAGAAAAAGTAATCAATCGAAAGAATGCTTAAATTTTTTTTGTATATACCAACTGCACAGACTGCGTAGTGTCCCATTTAAGAGACATCTTATAAAACTAAAGTTAATAAATTTTTTTTACATGCGACATTTAAAAATATGTTAGTAGTCGTATTTGATTCCGAAAGTAACAAAAAAAGTTGAAAAATTATGCCTTATGCAATAATGGGTTAAGCAAGATGTGTTGAGATGAAGCCACTCACTTGATAAGATCAAACTATTTAAATATTTTTAGAATATCAACATTCTACATATCAAATTTTTTTTCTAAATCTGTTTCAAAGGCTTTCATTGAAAAAAAAATTACTGTTCCTATGCATGTGACGCGTAGAATGTATATGATATAGTTTTCATTTTATAGTTAGTAGTTGTGAGAAATTATATGCATCAAACGTCTTATTTCCACAATATATTCCGTGAGATCTTCCACGTGCAACTATTACTTTCTGTTTCATGGGCATACAAATATTTGTTCATTAGGGTATCAATGTTTTGTAAATGCCTCAAATGCGTCGCAGCACGGGGTTGTTTTTTTGTGACCAGATTAAGATAAATCAAATATTTAAACAACATGAATGTTTCAAAGACAACTTAATCTGGTTTACAATGAACAATTATTTACTTTCTGTGTCATTTAAATTGAGTTTAGATGTCATCAGGATTTTCCGTAATTGACCAAAGAAGTGTTTGTATACCTTTGAGATAATTTTCTAATACTTGAAAAATTGCTCTGGTGTTTACATTGTACATTGCTTAATTCTATAATAGAATAATGCATTTATTCGTAGGACTGACAGATATATAGATAGATAGATAATAGATAGATAAATAAATAAATAAATAGCAGGTCCCGTAGTGATATGCAGAACAAGTGTAACTCTTCTGGTTTCCCGTTGCATTCTTGTCTTTGACCTTCCATGGCATTGAGCTATTCTAGTGAAATACTCACAGAGGGTTCTGGTCCAATGAAAGTGGTCGTCGATCTTAGTCTGGTTAGTCTGGCAAAATACATAGAACCGCTAACCAGGGATCGAATCTATTCTTATATAATTCATCGCTATCTCACTCAAAATCGCAGGCAGCAATTTCCAACCGTTCTGATTAGTTTCTTTGAGTTATTCGAAATTACATTGCTTCGGATCTCACTGAAATCCGATCGTCGACATGTGGATTTTTGTGAGATCCGAAATTTAATTGGTAGTAAAATGCGCAAGAATGTTTGAAATATAAAAAATTGTGACGATTAAAACATTTCATAATTTTTATAACTGAAATAAGATTCTAGAGAAATTATCTGTGTTTTGGTTAAAATTTTTTAGGGAAATAGACTTGACATAAAAATCTGAATTTATATAAAAACATTGTTATAAATGTTTTATATAAAAGTAAGCAACCCATTATAGTGAGGGTTCAACTCAATTATAAAGTTATGTAAATACATAAATAGCACGGCATACATGCGTAACATTTCGGTTAAATTTATTGTCTTCTTATGTACATACGTTCTGAATGTATTTATGATAATTGCTTACATTCAATTTCATTTCACTCTTCGCATTACTCTGCACAGACGAGGCCCATGCGAATAAATCGAAAGTTTGTACCTTTTATTGCATGCTATTGTGTAGATATGTGTGCTATTAATATCCTACGATATCTTATATATGGTATATAGTTTTAACATGCATTTGTGTACAGTTAGTCCTCCCGAAAAGGATAAAAGGTAAAAAAAAAGGTTTTTTTTCTACATTTTTATTAATTTTTGAGTTTTTGTAGTTTCCAAGTTTTGTAAAAAGTTTCCAAAATTGGACCACTTTGGGTCCGATGCGTTAAGTTTTACCTCCATCGGATCGGAAAAAAATTTGGCTCAATCATTTTTTTACCGAACCTAACAAAATTTTCAAGTGCAAGACTCATATATGTGGGCCTACTCAGGCCCAGTAGGTAACTTTCGATGTTGGCACGGTAAAAAAAAATGTTCTTCTTCCAACTAAACCCGATTGATTAATAAAGAAACAAAAAAAAATATTCATGTTTAAACTCAAAATGGACCTCATCAGGCTCAGTTGCCCATCCTAGGGTTAATTAGTTGACGTTATATCGAGTGTACTGTATAATGATATACTCCTTACCCTTGATGCCTAGCAATTTTATTGCATTCTAATATTCTGCTGTTCTGGTAAATACCAATTGCTCATGAGTGGTAAAATTACGGCTCGTGAGCCGTACTTTCAGTGAGCGATAGAAAAAAAAAAACAATTCACGGACTCTGCATTTAAATTTTCGAGTTTAGTATCTGTGGTAATAAAATACTAAATCAAATATCATATTTTGCATTCTAATATTCTGCTGTTCTGGTAAATACCAATCGCTCATGAGTGGTAAAATTAAGGCTCGTAAGCCGTACTTTCTGTGAGCGATAGAAAAAAAAAACAATTTACGGACCCTACATTTAATTTTTCGAGTTTAGTATCTGTGGTAATAAAATACTAAATCAAATATCATATTTTGCCGAAAAAATATTGTTTTCGATTCTTTGGTCATCACAGGTAACTGGAATGGAATTATTTGCTTGTGCAATTTAGTTTAGTTTAGATAGTTTCAGATAATTTTGTATAAAAAAACAATGTACTAAAGTCGATAGTCATGAAGGTACTAAAAACTAAACCACTAAAAACATTTTCGAATAAGTGCATAGATTTTACATAACGTTTCTGGCCGCAAACCGGATTCTGAATGTACATTAAAATTCTATATTTGGTTACAAAGTGACGATTCTCACGCCGGAATGTAATTACTGTAGCTGCACGTGAATCATTCAAAAACGTTTACATTTTGTACTTCAATTTCTAAAATCGTGTTTGTAATTTCCGAGAAGAATTTCATTAAGTTGATTTATCCCCAGAGGTCTTATCACTTTGTCGACAACAAAGATTTTTGGCTTGTTCTTAAATCGCTACAGTAACCAGACCAAATAAAAACTCTTCAAGCAGAAGTGGTTTTCAGATGGTATCGATTCTTTTCGAGAGGTCACAGTGTTTGGTGTCATATTAAACCGTTGGCACGTGCTTATTTTCAGGCGCTTCATAAGTGGTGTGAACACGTGTTGAATATATAGAACGCAGTATAATTTTATGTTATGTACATATACAATATTTAACATACCTATAATATATTTAATTAAGAAAAGTCGTAAAATCAAGCTAATTTTAAAAATGCACCTCAGGAAACAAAAAAAATTAAAGAAGTTCGAAGCTACTTATACAGTCTATGAGCCATATAATTTATTTTTACGATTGTAACGTATTAGAAGGGGAGTCGCATATAGACAAGATATGTTTACATTTCTGTGCCTACAAACAATAGCAGTTTTAGTCGAACAAGTAAACGCGATATCTTTGGCTGTGCCGATGCTTCTATTGTATTGTAGAGGATTTGGGGATATCGAAACAGACATTTATATTGTCCCTTTTCGTCGATGCTTCTATGTTATATAGTGTATATTAATAGAAGGCGTAATGATGCACAATATTCCATTCCGCTACATTGGTTTTGTGTTGGTTGGTAGAAATCCTGCAATATTTATTGCTTGCACGGGGTAACTATGTTCGGTTACTTAAACCTATTTCATAAAGAAAATCTAGTGATTTTTTTTAAATTCATTAAAATAGTTATGTGCTGCCAAGGAAGAAAAAGTGCATTGATTGATTGAGGTCTTGTATCTCTCATCTGAACAATTATAAAAGTATGTCATCTATTTAGATACATATAAAAAAGAGTAACTCATGGCGAGTGACGGATCAAGGCCCATCCCAAACCCCTGATTCTAGAACCATGACACTTTGATAGCCTATATTGTAGAGATTCAAAGATTCAAAAAGATTAATTATCTAAGACGCGTTTTCATGATTTTCAAAAATTATGATAATAAAGGGTTCAAATGAGAAAAGTTAGTTTTCACTTAAAGTGCAATTAGTTTGTAAATAAAAGAGGTATCGGGCGAAAGCGTCTGGAGCTAACATTTATTTTACTGCAAACGTTGTTTTTAACAACTTATTTTTCAATGTCTACTCTTAAGAGTATGTTATAATTACTGAATATTTATTTATTTTTATATAATATGGTTGACCAGATATCCTATATCAAATATGGTAGTTGGGCTTTTGCATGTTTGTCATGGAACTCATGTTAGGAATACTTGATGTTAGGAATACTTCGCGATTTTAGCTCGGATCGTTTCAGCCCCCGCAAAATCAGTCAACAAGCACTACCACCTCCCATATAAAGCAAAACCTCTATATGGAAGGTGAATTATGGCAAGATGACACGTCGGGCATGTAGTTAGTACTTCTAATGCCTAAATTAAATGAAATCGCTTCTGGTTCAACCACATTACCTATCGATTTAATCTTAATATATCTCATTACGTTTTTTATGTTTTAGATACGTTCTTAGAGAATTCACATAAAGAAGGAAATTCAGAAAAAATATGGTTTGGTTTCAAACCAAAATATTTATTAAAAAGTTTTAGGTTAGTATACATATAAAAAAATTTAAAAAAAAAACACATAATATAATTTATATCACTTCCTAATCGCGTTGAAATTCAGTGAAATTCAAGTAAAAAATTAGTTTCCGCCAAGCCGAAGATAACACTTTAGTTATTAATTATTATTATTTTATTTTTATTCTTCAAAAGAAAATACATAAATGATTTGTTGTTGTAATTTTGTAATTGTTATTGAATTAATTTTAAAATAATTTTTTTCTGAGAATCTCTGTGATGAATAAATTTAGGTGCCAATTTCAATATGTGATAATTTTGTCAGGTTATGGTTGTCATATTAAACCTGTTTTTTTTATGTTTGTTACCTATTGTATTGAAAATATTTATTAGCCATATATTGAAATTATTACTGAAAATTTGTTTAATATAGAACTAACTAAAACGAGCACTATCAAATTTAACTTAGAAGCATATGGATGAGTGACAATCATTATATTTAATTGCATTCTTTGCCGAATAATAAATCATTTCAATAATGGTTATGAGGGTCCTAAACCTGACAATTCAAATCACATAATCCTTTGGTGTTTCGTGGTTGAAATAAAATTTTCCGCTTTTGAGTAAACAACGAAGTATGTGTGTATGTAGTCCTATAAACTTCCACTCATATTCCGTTCCTCCCTAACATTAATCGTTGCGGATTTTCAACAGTACTACCAGACACAGTGGTTCGTATTGATCATTTCAGTATTCTTAATCGGTATCAAGATTTAATTTATACACTTGGGCTGACAAATTGAAGGGGCTGTTTGAGATAAGTACAGCTATAATAGAAGGAATTGGTGTTGAAAAAAATAGTTCTCATCCTGCTGTCAAACAATGGACGTAAGCAAGGAAACGTGTAATTTAACATTTGAGGACGTGCTGCAATAAGGGTGCGAGTACTTGTTGTTTGCTGTTTGTTATGTTCCAATAGAACAAACCGTGCGTAAAATATTATTGCTAAATCCTTACTCATTGTTGATCACTGCGACAGTGCGGTTCGACCAGGACATTATCGGAATGATAAATCAGATAGGTTTTGGATCAGAACGAATTAATCAATACCCTACAAATGTTAATTTTTTTATATATGATTGACATTTGATAAATACTTTTAAATTATATATTATATCTGAAAAATGAAAACCAAATTTCCATAACATCTGCAGTTAAAATCGAGTTTACACGCTGCTTATATATCAAACTTTTAATTATTTTTACTATTTAATTTTCTTTTGTTTAAGCATTACTATGTTTAAGCATTACTATGTGTAAGCATGATATAGTGGTTCCAACTGAAGTGATTTCGTTAGCGCATTTGCACCACCACTGACAGCTCAATTTGTCTTTTTCCCTTATTTTACAGGGGTATAATTTTCTTTTTTATTTCATGGCTCAAGTAATAATAGGGGTGTCTTCTAATATGCCGACTGCTGCACTTAATTCTAGTGTTAAGTCCTTTTGTTCATTCTTTTCAAATATCACGATAAAAAGTTATATGTGTGTAATAAAATTGTTTGACAATAGAAGGATTATGAAGACACCCATGATTGAGAAGGATGTACTTTTTCATTCTTATAATTCTTATCTTGGCGATAAGTACAGTAGAAAGTCAATTCCAATAGTTTATTTGTCAGATTCTGTCCGATACGCCAAACGCTGTGAGGATTCGTCCCGAACACGTCCGTCGTTTTTCCGCGGATCATTGCTAAATAAATCAACATAGGTGAGACATCGAGTCTTCCATTTTAAAGTATTTTATACTACCAATAAACTTTCTTGCATTTTAATTTCAAAGTGAAAATCGACGTGGCGGAAAATATTTTGGTCCCGACTTCCCTCGAAGTCTTCAAGTCAGCTGTTATGCCGACGGGAAAACCGAATTATCCCACGCCTCATCAGATTCTCTAAAAACTTATTGAGATATAGTTTTGACCCGATATGAAGGGGACCTCTCTACGAATCACTCCATGGAACTTTTTTTGGGAATTTTTACAAAATTAGTGCAAATGCGGCAATTGTTACCCCCTTCTGATCGGGACAAAAATGTGCCTACAATTCTACACAATATAAGAGACTGTAGCGAATGTACTTGCTACATTTCAACTTTATAAATTAAACTTTACCAAATGTTTATAAAACAAATTTTCTACACATTTAAGTCAAAAATAAAATACACACAATTTTCGGATTCACAAGTTGAAACACGCGTTTTTATTTTAAAATATAATTTCGATAATTATAATTGGTGACCTCGACGTGATTCGAAAGTGCGTCGCGAATTAAAATGCCTCCGAAGCCCATTTTATCCTCGTCCGTTCCATCCACATCGCCGTCGTCGGAAAGTATCGCGCCAGTTTCCAATGCGATCGTGAAACTACCGCGATTTTGGAAGCTCAACGCCGCGCTGTGGTTCGCGCTCGTTGATGCACAATTCGCCCAACACCGCGTGACTGACGAACTCCTAAAATTTTACGCCGTCGTAACTGAATTCGACCAAGACGTCCTCTGTGTTGTGAGCGATATAGTGCTAAATCCGCCGCGTGATGCATACGGACAGATAAAAGAGCGTCTTATCGAACATTTTGCTCTATCCGAAGAACGTCGTGTGAAGCAGCTCATCGCAGAAGTGGAGCTTGGCGACAGG
>JAFDUT010000461.1:0-21247 GCA_017309665.1 Coelopa frigida
GATTATATCTGTCTGTCTTTCAGTCGATCTATTTGTCTGTCTTTCGGTTGATCTATCTGTCTGTCAAGGCTGGGAGGGGGGCAAAGAGAGTGAGTGAGACGGAAATAGAGAGGCCAGAGGTGGGCGTCGTTGGGTCGAGGGACGTTTTTTGATTGACAGTTGAGTTTTTACGCTTCCACTTCCACTTCTTCGTCTTCAACTTCTTTTCGTCTTCGTTTACTTGTCGTTGTTGGTTCTTTTGAAGGCTAGAGAAACCAAACTCCTACATGATATTGTTGTTGTTCAAGATGTTGTTGTAAAACCCGTCGTCGTCGTCGTTGTTTTTGGTGTCTGGGATTCTGCTTTAATTACACTTACAAATGAGAATCGGTTTCCAACGCGCACCGACGCCATCGTCAGACGTCGTCGTCATCCTCATCCTCTTCTTCTTGTTCATCGTTCTTGGCTTTAACATGCATTTGTTGATGCTTCTTCTTCTTGGTGTTCGTCTTAATCTTCTTCTTGTTCGTCTTTGGTTACCACTAAATGTTTCGCAGTTGTTGTTTTTGGCGGTTGTTGCGGTTGTAAAAAAGTGAATTTTTTAATTGTAGCCGGCAGAACTAGACGTCTATCTGTCCGTCTCGCTGTCTGTCTGTCTCTCTGTGGAACTGTCTCCCCGGCTGTCTGTCCCATAGTCAGTCGGTTCATCTGTCTGTCTTCTCATGGCTCTGTCAGGCTCTCAACTATCCTTATGTCTCACTGTCTGTCTCTCAGCCTCCGACCCGAAAACGATCTGCGGCTCATGGCGAGAGGTGAAAAAAGGAAGGAAGGGATCAGGGAGGGAGAGTGAGAGAGAGGAGGGAGAGGGAAATATATCCTCGGTTCACTCTTCTTCATCTTCCACCCATCAACAGCGCCGAGACGGACGACGGACGACAGGAGACGATCTTTACATTTGACCGTCTTGTTGTCTATTTACAGATCTGCGTTGGGCGCGCTATTAAACCCAACAACAACAATAACAATAAAAACAACAACAAGCAATTACAAAAGCCACAAAAAGCTGACTAAGAAGAAGACGAAGAAGCATCATAGGGCTGCCAGAAACCATGCAAAGATTTTGACGACTTTGTGCATTGCTGAACGACCACGACGAAGACGACGATGGCGACGGCGACCTTCGAGGTTTCATTTAAAAAGTGGAGAATTTTTTTTCGAAAATTTTTACCACATCCGACGAGGTAAATAAACTCCACGCCAGAATGTGCACAGTGGGGCCAAGTGACACGGAAAAGGAAGGTGAAAATTTAATATTAAAAAATTTATTTAATTAAATTTAATAAATTCATTTAAAAATACTAAATGGAAAATAATATATTAAATAAGAAAGGTCAAATTAAACTATTAAAATATTAAAATAAAAAATAAAAAGATTTAGAATATTAAATTTTAAATAATAAATATATTTATTTTACACAATATTATATAAAAATAATATAAATATATTTAAATATTTCATCCCAAATAAAATATTTAGTTATTTAAAATAGAATTATTAAGAATAAAAAACAATACAATTACAAACTAAAACATAAATTATTAAAAGTAAGATATAACATGAAAGAAATAAAAATTTTTTTAAATGAAATTTTTTTTTCATCATCGAAATATTACAATTATTTATAAAATGGTCTACTTTATTTTTTTTTTACTTCATCTCCAAATCCGCAGTGTTATTATAAAATGTTAAAATGTTCTACTTTTATTTCTTTTTTACTTCATCTCTCCAACTCCACATGGCCACAATTGTTCTCATACGTTATTATCCTATCCCACAGTGCTTTGTCCGAAAAGTCCTCGAAGGGCTCATTCGCTCATCAGCTCCCCGGGTTCCCTCACACCCCCCCTGGTTTGTTTTCATTCTGTTCCTTTAATGCCCACCTCGGAGCTTTCCGCCACTTGGTCGAGCGTCCCTCCGAACCAGATCATGATTTTTTGTTGGGTCGATCCCGCAGACACAACCCCCCCCCCCTACCGTCCCCCGCTCGCATTATTAATGTCCGCACACTCATAGTACCACCATCGGCGTCCGCACGCATTCAGACGCACAGATAAGTGTCATTCATCTGCGCATAAACGCATTACTTAGCATGGACACGGCCGATCAAAGGCGCGAGACAAAAACGAGCCGACTGTCCAATTGGTCGCAACACTGTCGGTCGATTGTCTGTCTGTCTCATTTTTCTGTCGTTCAAGTCGGGTTGGGTCCAGCTTTCCTTCGGTCTGTTTTCCCGCTCTCATTCGTTTGTGGAGCCTGAGGACTCGATCTGTCGGTCGGTTGGTCGGCGACGAGTGCTCGAAACAGACGAATGGACACATGAACGAACGGAATGACGGTTGGACAGACGAACGGATGAACAGATAGAAGGACAGATGGTTGCTACGAATCCCAGTACGTCGCAGGTTGTAGGTTGGATTCCACTTCAAGGCTAACTGGTCGTCGCGCATTTGAACTTTACACGCATGCGCGACGCCGACTCGATGCTGGACCGACAGCGATGACGATGATGAGAGGGATGAGAGGAGATGGCAACGGTGAGGAGAAGATGGCGATGAGGAGGAGAAGACGGCAGCGATGGAGAGGAGGAAACGGCGTTCGTCACAGGATCCACAAGAAGAGAGAGAGAGAGTCGGGCAGACATCTGAGGTGGAGATCGAGAAGAGGGGGAGATCAGGAGAGAAGGAATCAGGAGAGAAGAGTAAGCTAAAGGAAGAGAGCGAGGGAGCTGGGAGGATAAGAAGAGGATGGTTGAGAACTGAAGGGTTGAGGAGAAAAGGACGAGGGCAAGGAAAGAAAGAAGGAGAGGTTGAGGCCCAGAAGACAAGAGAAAGAGAACGAAAGATAGAACTGGGGCTTAGGGACGAAAGAGAAGGAGTGTGGGAAGCTGAAGGGAGAAGAATAAGGAGAGAGAGTCGAATATATATAGAGGGAAACAGAGATAGAAAGAGATCCGACCGTGTGTGTTGGAAACGATCGCCACGGCTGGAGCTGATTGAGGACGTCGTGTCCAATTGTTGGGGCGATTCTTGGTTGGACATTTTTATAAAAATCCCTCCTGATGTTCTTGTTGTTGTTCTTTAAATTGTTGTTGTTGTACTCCCTATAGTGTTACTGTTGTTGTTGTCTCCTATGGGGATCAGACAAAAAGGGTACACGTCCGGTCGTCAGGTGATCGCACGGTCCCACGAGTCCGACCGCCTGCCACCAACATTAACCACCATCAACCACCAGCACCAGACGACACCAGCGGGTTTGGCGATCGACGAAACGATCAACCGAACAACAGAACAACCAACGACGACCGATTGGCGATTGGATATTTTTATGAGGCCCCCTAGAGGCAGGAAAAAAACGAAGATTCCGTACTTGACAACGTTTTTACGATCGCTCGGCATCATCGCATTCTCGCTCGGATAATGCGAATTTTATGCATTCGAACAATTTTCGAGATTTTTTTTATGCCCCGATCGATCCGCTCAACTTACTTCGATCTTCCACAATATTTTTTCATCTCTTCCCCTCTTCCTCAGTCCATCTCAATTTCTGTCTTCTGAGGGATTCGCTTTGTTTTCAATTCAATTTCTCATCTCGGCGATCGATGTCGAGCGGGTGTTGCCAGGGATCAACACGATCGCCCGATCATTTATTTCCAACCCGAGAGGGAATCTTTCTCTCTCGTTCTCCACGATCGACTCGGGTTCGGTTGGAAGCTCCGCCTCCTGTTGGAACTATTAATCAACACATTGTTTGCGCTCCATGAATCGTATTGAATATCGCTCCGGCGCACGATCGATGATCGCAACGCATGCCGATCGTATCGGGGGGAGGTTGGGGGAGGGCGTTAGAGGGTGGAGGGGGGCGGTGGGAGGTTGGAGGAAGATGGTGGAAGGTGGATGAAGTTAAAGAAGGTTGAAAGAAGGCTTGGGGGAGGTTGTGGATGAGCGAGTGAGAGCTCATATTTCAGCGGGTGGACGCGGCTAAACGCCCAATTTCATCGTTTTGGCAGTCGGGAAATCAATGGTTGCCAGCTGTGGCCCCGGGGGACAGTGGGACAAAACGAGAGCAGGTGAAAATTTCCACGAAAAAAAATGAGGGATTGTGTAATAAATTTAGAATTTAATAAAAAGTTCTCGAGTATCACACAAAATTTCCAAAAAAGTTTAAATATTAAAAAAAATAATTATTATAAAAAAAAATCATATAAAAAAATCTAAAAATTGTCTTAATATTTTCTATAATTTACATAAAAAATATCTAAGTTTCTAAATTTTTAGAATTTTCTCAATTTTTAGAACTTTCTAAATTTTTAGAATTTTCAAAATTTATAAAACATTCTAAGGTTTTTGAATTTTTCAAATTTTTAGAATTTTATAAAAGAATTTTTGAATTTCCATAAATAATTTTTGGAATTTTCTCATCTAAATATTTTCTAAAATGTTAATAAAAAATTAAAAAATTTCTATAAAAAATTAAAAATTTCTATAAAAAATTAAAAAATTTCTATAAAAAAATTTAAAAATTTCTATAAAAAATTCAAAATTTCTATAAAATTATAAAAATTTCTATAAAAAATTTAAAAATTTCCTACGATGGTTTTTAAAAGGATTATAAAAAAAAATAATAATATTTTTCCTTTCTTAAGAAAAACCACTTCTTCACCCTCACCACTGTATCGTCTTCCAGTTCTCGTCTTCGGAATCTTCTATAAAAAATTACTTCTTGACTGGCATCGAACATCCTAGAGCGAGAGAAGGAACCTGGAGCCTTCCTGATCCTTCTGCGCGGGTCCCTTGAGTCCCTCGTCTATGCGTCTGTCTGTCCGTCCGTCGTCGTCGCCGAGATAAATCGCGAGAATAAATCGAATTCAATTAATAAATGTCGAGGGCGAATGTAACTGGCTTTGGCATCGAAGTCGAACTCCTAGACCACCGACACCAACTCGTCCTCTATCCTTCTCATCCTTCTTTCCCCCTCTCCTTCCATGCCTCCTCCTTCCACCCTCTCCCTCTACTTAAATTCAACTTCAACCTCCAGCCCGCGACGTCAACACGATGGAGGTAAAAAAAATCCATCGTTCTTTTCGCCGTCTCCTCCTCCACCCCTTTCTCATAATCCTTCTGTATGGTCGGATCAGTTTCGCTTTTGTTGCCGTCGATCGTGGTAACAACAACAATAATAATAAGAACAACAACAAAAATTGCCGCCACTTTTATTCGCATGATTTTTCACTTGGTGAAATCTTGGCGAGAACAATACATACACAACAATAACAACAACAATAGCATGGAATAGCATACGAATAGTGGGGAACAAGCATTGGAACAACTCAGGCAACACCATCCACAAAGTACTAGCTAGAACTACAACAACAATAACAAGAACAACAACAACAATGGTTGCCAACTCAAAGCACTCTGAGCCATTTGTCGTTTTGAGATTTTGAAAAATTGCAACGAATTGAATTCAGCTGCGTGTTGCAGTCGTTCTTGTTGTTGTTCTTATTATTGTTGTTATCTTTGTTGTTGTTGTTTTTTTGTTATTCTTGTTGTAATGCTTTTTGTTGTATTCTTTTTTGTTGTAGTACTTTTTATTCTAGTATTTTTTGTTGTAGTTGTTAAGGCGAAAAAATTCTGGGCGGTCAGCGAAATTGATGCCAATTTTTCAATTGTCAGTTGTAGGATCAACCACAACAACAACAACAACAAAGGTCCTCTCGATGACCAAGAAAATTACTTCAGATGAATTTTTCCCCTTCATAGAATATTTTCTGCTTATTCTTCTTCTTGTACTGGGTGGAAAAGGTTCCTCCAAGAAGGTTCCTGAGGTCATATTCTGCTGTAAGGTTTCTCCTCGAATGATGCAGGCGATTTTCCATTACCAGGGGTGGAGGATAGAGATCTATAGAAACAATAAGAAGAAGAATCCTTCTTAAGACGCAGTTCCCATCTCTCTCTCACTCTTCCCTTGCTTCGGTCCCTTGGTCTAAAACTCCTTCCACTGGCTCTTAATGACCTCTGCCCAGTCCACCATATGAATAAATATTTTTCTCAAAAACATTAATTTTATTTGTTCTCTTTTTTTAAATAAATAATAATAAGTTTTTAAATTAAAATTTGTATATAAATTTTCTCATTTTTAATAATTTTCCACATTTTTTTTTTAATTTTCAAATAAAATTTAATTTTGATACAAACATTTTTTGAAGTCATTTTTAAATTGTTCACAAAACATTTATAATTATTTTATTATTTTGCACCGGATTTTAATTTTTAATTTATTACCAAAATTTTTATCTCCATTTTAAAAATTTTCAAGAAATTTCCGTTTTAAATTTTTCATGTGATTTTTATATTTTGTTCAAAAATTTCACGATCCTTTTATTTTGATTTCAAAATATTTCTTTTATTTTTTAAACGATTTATTTTTATTTAATAGTTGTTTGTTTCTATAATATTTATAGATGTGATTAGGTGTTGTTGTAATTGTTATTTCTATAAATGAAACCAAAATCACTCAAGCAATGTGAAAAAGTGAAAATTTTTAATTGGTCTTCTCCTCCACGCTGCGTGCTTCATTCACATTAGTTTGAGGCTTAATTAATTGTGAGTTCCAAATGCAACAACAACAACAACTATTACAACAACGACATAAAACCATTGTCGATTGCGTGCAACCAACAGTCGAAGAAGGATGAGATGAAGGAGGACGAAGCGGATGAAGAAAAGCTGGGTAGGTGAAAATTTGTGTTAAAAACGAGGTTCGGTGACTGAGATTCGGAATGTTGTTGGAATTGTTGTTGTTGCACTTGTTGTTGTTGCATTGGTTGCTTCATCCAAAGTTATGCAAGCAGAAGGAAGCGTCACACAGTGGTGGCGAAAAAATCACACGCACTCGCGTCATTCCTTCATCGTCATCGTCGGAACTTCAAAAGAAACCTTTCTAAATTAAACAAGTGCATCTAGAGTTGAACGAAATTATTATGATGTGATATAGAGCTATTGTTATTGTGCTGAGATTTTTGTAATCTCTAAAAATTCTCTTAATTTTCATTTCTAAAATATTCCTCAAGTCCAACTTTTCAACCCTTCAATCCTTTTCAATTCCATTTCAAATGGCCTACATTCTACACAATTTCCTTGTGAACTCTCTAGCATTCAATTCAATTTCTTTTCAATTCTTTTTCAATTCCCTTTCATTCCATTTCAACTCCCGCCTACCAATAAACGGTTTCTCCGCATTTTTTATCCAAATATTGAGAATCGATTCGATCGCTGTTTCATCCTCCAAGACCTCGCCTTCTACCACGAACTCCTCCTCCCCTCTAACTCCCACAGTATTTTTCTTTCTCCTCTCCCTCAACCGATGATACACGATCTCCAGAACCAACACCACAAGGCAGAACCCATAGAAGATGATCATCAGAAGGAACAGCGGAGCCGTGTACTCAAGACCAACATCGACGACAAAGTTATTGTCGAAACAGTGGAGCTTCAGACGCACCCAATACTGCAGCTGCTTCTGAACAAGACCCGTCTCCAACATCCGCATGTGTCTAAAGTGGAAGAAAATTACTTGATCACCTTCTGGAAATGATTTCTAGACGGATGCAAACCCACTTGAGCCGCACCAACTCCTTGAACGATGAATTCCGATGGAGCTGGATGTAGAGTCCTTTCTCGGAGCGAAGCGGAAACTCGTTGAGGTCGCAGATCTCGTGAGGTTGGTAGGTTCTCTCCACCAATCGATAGCCGGTGGTGCCCTCGAAGATGAAGACGAAGCCGCGCTGATCGCGAACCCGTCGCACGCCCTCCTCTGCGCTCATCCAGACGTCCTGCGGGTTCCGTCTGGACTTGATTTTGCGCTGGACGAAGCGCTGAACCTCGGGCAGGAGGGAGGTCTGAAAGGGGAACGAGAGGAAGTGATGGAAAGGATCATGAGGCATTCGAATTTGAGCTCTCAAATCAAACTCCCATTCAAATCGAACTCTCATTTCTCATTAAAATCGATTTCAATAAGCTCTAATATAAATCTAATAAAACTCACATTTAGATAGACCACGCTGTATGGAATCGGTTCGATGGCGACCTCCAGCGGGCTGTCGGCCAACTGGCCCAGACTCCGGATGTTCGACTTGACCGGGGAACCGAGGAGCGACGAGACCACCATCGATGTGTAGTAGTTGTACATGAGGAACGAGACGAGGCTGAGCGAGAAGAAGGCCATGCGGCCGCCGATGGAGCCGGGCACGAGGCTGGTGCCCTGCGAGCAGGCCGAACCGAAGGCGATCAGAGCCGCTGTCAACAGCGAGGGGGCGTGGCCGAGGCGTCGCTGCAGCCGATGACGTTCGACGAAGAAAGTGCTCCACAGCAGGACGGCGCAAACGAAGAGGACGAGGAGGAAAATCAACCAAACCGTGGCGCTGAAGGGCTCCAAAAAGACGCCCGTTTTGATGCCGGTGTTGCGAGGCGTCCGAAACATGCAGGTCGTCTTGATTTGGCCGGTCTCGATCAGCACCGAAAGGTGTTTGAGGCGGGCCGAGATCAGTAGAATGGGCGTGGCCAAGAGGTCCACCTGGCCCGCGATCATGGCGCCGATGGAGCCGCCCGAAGATTCGCCGACACTCCACCGATTCATGTAGAGTAATTGTGATCTGGGGATGATATTGAGGAGGATTTGAGGAAACCTTCATAACAACAATAAGAACAACAACAACACCAACTTGCAGTCCAGCGAGTCGAAGAGCATCAGAAGCAAGTTGAATCCATAGCGAACGAGGCCATCGGAGATCGGGTTGTCGAGAGACACCAGGAAGGCGAAGAGTTCCTCAGGTGAACGAGTTATGGGCATCGCGGTGACCTGGAGAGATCAAAAAGGATCTCATCAGAGTGAGACAGTGTCATCCAGAGAGAAAGAGACAGTGTCATCCAGAGAGAAAGAGAGAGATTGATATAAGCTCACCACAACTCCTGTGCGCATCGTGATGTCCTTCAGGCTGCATCGGTTTCCGTATTTCGACCGCAGATGCAGCTCCGACAGGAATCGATCGACGCGGCAGGCGCTGGCGTTGCAGACCACGACACGGTCGATCGTGATGTTCAGATGGCCGCCCAAGTAGTGGGCGTTGTTGTAGACGTCGTACAGGACGAAGGAGCCGTGAGGAGGGGGAGATGAACCGGGGGCAGGTGGAAGTTGGGGCGTCAATGGGACGAGAGCCAAGGCTTTCGAAGGGGATTCAAACGTCGATTCAGAAAGTGATTCAGAAGTTGATTCCGATGTCGATTCAGCTTTCGTTTGAAAATACGATTCAGTAGTCGGTTCTAAATATGTTTCAGAAGTTGAATTTGAAGTCGAATCAATAGTCAGTTTCGAAGTCAATTTCGAGGCCGATTCAGAAATCGATTCAAAAGGCGATTCAGAAATCAATTCCAAAGTTTTTACTGCAGTCATTGTAGAAGTTGCGACTCTCCTAACATAGGTCAGATCGGCGTCGATCGAAAGGTTCGCATTGATAAAAATACTACGAAAACGTCGAAGGTTCGCCTTCTTATCGTAGACCAGCCAGTGTTGGTGAAAAGTGAAGAGCTGCTCCCTGCTGGACTAAGGGGGAGCAGAAAATTTGATAAATTTTTAAATAAATTTGATAAACTCTAATTGATAATTGATAAATTTGATAAAGTTTATTTGATAAACTATTAATATTCGTTGATTAAATGAACACCACTCACCAAATTCAGCAGCTCCTCCGATCGGACGCAATTGAAGTCTAAAAACACACCAATCGTCGGTTGCTTGTGGTCGAAATACCGATGTCTAAAGTTATCCAGGGATCCGGACTCATCGAGGCGGACGTACTGCATGAACATGAACTCCTGGTTGGCTCGATGAGAGAAGGACAATTGGGCTGAAAAGAAATCGGAAGGATTAAAATAATGGAACAAGAAAAGAAATCTACTATAAAGCAAAAATAAAAAATAAAATAAAATAAATAAACAAATATACATAACCAAGGAAATATATGAAGCAATAAAATTTAATGAAAATAGAAAATCCTAGTCTCAAATTTCATTATGTTTCAACTCACTCTCCACATTCCAGCAGTTGAAGATGACTGCACTTCGAATACCGGCCTGAAGGAAGTTGTAGAAAATGAAATTCAACAAAGCCAAATCAACCATATTCAAACTTTATTCACAGGTCAACTTGGGTCAACTGAAGAATTTAAGAATTTGGACAGACAATTTGAGGTTTGTGGTCATTTATACCAGGCCAAGTGAATTATCGAGTTGTCAGTTCGTCAATGTTCGCCATAATTGTCGCAATTGGCCCGCAATGAAGTTGTCAGGGTGAAATTCCGTCAAAGCAAACATTGGTTTAGGGTGGCGAAGGTTGATTTTGATTGACGAGTGATTGACAAATGGGGGGTGGATGGAAAATCGAGAACAGATGGCAAGGTTTCCAGAGGTCAAATAATGGCCTGGATATAAGAGATGAAAAAAATTTAATTGTTAAAATTAATTTGAAAATGATAATTTAAAACAAAAAATAAATTTTAAAATTAAAAAAAAAAATATTTTAAAAAGTAAAATTTAAAACATTAGTACAACTAAATAAATAAAAAAATAAATAAATAATAATAAAATAAATTTGAAATTGGATAATTTAAGTCAAAATAAATTTCAATATTTGAAATTGCAATTATAGAAAAAATTGAAAAATATATTTAAAAATCTAAAAAAATTAATTTTATAAACTGAAGACTAATTTCTGAAATTCGAATGAAAATTTCAAAATACCCAAAACTTTCTAACAAAAATTGGCTCTAAAATTTCTTATAAAATGCACTCATAGTAATTTTCCAGTGTACTTATTTGAAAAGAGCAAAAAAAACCATCTACCGATAAAAAGTTCACTTGGGGACAATGCGGAAAATCCTCTAAATTTTCCGAAATCTCAAAATTACAGCCGTCGTTGTATACAACAACAACAACAACAACATTAACAACGATGACAACAACAATAGCAACGATGATAACAACAACATCGATGACGACAACGACAATGGCCACTAAAAGCAACACCGGTTGGCAACACATTTTCGTGCTAATTGTAATTACAACAAATACCACAGCGTACTAATACTAATACCAACAACAAAAACAACTACAACAACAACATGGTAGAGGACCAGCCCAGCAACAGGGCCAGAGTCCAGAGTAAATCCTGATGTATGCGCAGCACTCGATGTTCTTTATCGCCTCGGTGTTTATTTATTTCCTTCTGTCTCGCCGCCTCCCTCTCTCACGATCCCTTGGGGTTTCACGTGGTCTCTTATGCTTCCTCATGGTCTCTTATGGTCCCTCATGCTTCCTCCATGATCCCCCACAACAGCCACCTCCATCCGCCTCGACCCGAGCTCTCGGTGTTTTTTTTTTTCTGTCTCCGTCTCTGACACAGACTTAAAATGCAAATTTATCTCGAGTGCGAGACGCTGTTTTGCATTTTAAATACGCTGCACAAAGGACCCTCGATGGGACCTGGCTTAAGCAATCACACACACACACATACACACTTATACCATTTTATGGTACTCAACAACAAATTCACACACATACACAGCCACACGCCCTAGTAGCTTTGTGGCCCTTTGAATGGCGTTAATAGCGACATCTGCGGCGGCGGGCAAATGGAGCGCGTGTAGGTGTCACTGGGTTCCTTGCGAGACGTAGAACCTCTACAACAACAATAAAAAAAAATTAATAAAAAAAAAATTAATAAAAAAAATAAATACAAAAGAAAACTTCACGAAAAAAACAACAACAACACAATGGTAGGAATACAACAAAAATGGATTGAGTGCAAATGCAAGATTCACGTCTGCGTGCATTACAGGAACAGTATTGAAGAAAGAAACAACAACATATAAAAACACCAACAACAAAGGGAAAATGTAAAAAAATCAACAACAACAGTATTGATAAAAAAAAATATCAACATACCACCTCATCGACCATGGTAAAAACAACAAGAATCAGTGAGGAAATTTTGCTCCAGAGCCGACGAAACGAAAGACTTAAGCGACGAACTCGGCGGACAATTAAGCCAACCAGCTGGAAGGGGGCATAAATCAAGAACAAGACCACGGCGAGTGACCCAAATAATTGCCTCAATTGATGCAACAGTTGCCGACGACCGAGTGAGAGGATCATGAACAGAAAAACAATTGAGATGAACAAAAAACAATTGATATGAACAAAAACAATTGAGATGGAGTGAAAAGAAAAGAAGACGAAAGACAAAGAATTGAAAATTTTCCACCTCCATCGATGGTGGCGATCATTTTCAATTTTTTTCTTCTATCGTATTTTTTTATTGTCTATTTCAATTGTTGCCCACTTCCACCATTGGCCGCCATTTTTAACTGATCCACAATAAATTTCAATTTGTGCCTTAGATTCAGGTGTGAAAATCAACACGGAAATCGAACATTTCATTTTGTGTTCGCGATCCTTGGCTTCCCTCGAGCAAACCTAACAATTGTTTTTGTTATTCTTATTATTGTTGTTGTTGTTTGTGTAGAATTATTTGCTGTTTTTATAGAATTGTTTGTTGTTGTGTTTGCTCTTGGCCCTCAAAGGCCATTAATCATGTCGTACACTCGACTATAAGTCACCGAACAGCCGTTGCAGCCGCGACTCGAGCCGACTTCGAGTCTGTGTCATTGCCCAAAAATGGTGAAAAAAATACGGGCGAAGGCAGCACTAGAAACAACAACAACAAAAACAAAATAAAATAACAACTAACAAATCAACCAACAACAATGAACAAACCAACAAACCAACAACCAACAAACCAACCTCCAACTAGCCAACTTAAAGTAACAACAACATCAACTTAAAGTAACAACAACACCTAACCAACAACAACAACATTAAGTACGACTAGAAAAGTAAAAGAACCCCAGCTTAGATTTAATTGGATTCGCGGCGAAAAACGTTCGACTTTTGGACGGCATCGCATCTAATTGGATTGACCTGAAGGTAGCTGAGACTTTGGCCAAGACCAAAGACCAAAGAGACCAAGGAGCCGAAGCCTCCGACCACGAGACCGCGATATCGCTGCGGCTCCGGAGGACGAACAGAACGTGAACGCCAACAGCTGCTGCTGCTGATTTTGCTGTTGCCGACTGACTCGAGGTTGAGGTTGCGGCGGCTTCCTTCGTCTGGGCCAGAGTCCGGGGCGGCGAAGGCGATGAATTCCCGACTCGGATCGACTTGGGTCGGGAATCGCACCACAATCGCGGAAGTTTCAATTTGGCGATTTTGTACTTTGCAGCGAGGGCACTGAGAGAAATGGATACGAAGAGGTCAATGGCGAGGAATTTGAAGTGATTTTGACGGTATCAGGGGGACAAAAAGTGAGGTCAAAAGACAAGGGAGGAAGAAAATAAATTAAGCAAACGATTCGAAGAATAAAGAGCAAAGGACAATAGGTGATCTTGTGAAAGACCTCGAGTTTTTTCGTCACAAATTCAAATAATAAATAATTAAAATAAAATAAAAAATAAAATTCATAATCAAAAAAAGGTCCAATTACTATTAAGTTTTTCTCTCAGTGAACAATTTGTAAGTCGACGCGAACGACTCCCTCGATCAAATCGGAGAATTTTCGTAGCAGTAAATCTGTCTGCATTGTTAACCTCGTCGGGAGATCGACTGCTGTCCATATGTTGACTCCATGCATTCCATCAATTGTGAAAATTTGCGTCTTGTTAACAAAAATAAGGAAAAAAATGAGGAAGGAGGGGGAGGAAAAGAAGGCAAAAAGAAGGAAAAATAAGGAAAAAAGAATGAAAAAATATGGCTACAAATGAGGGAAAAGTAAGAAAATAAATGAGGAAAAAAGATGGAAAAAGGATGCAAAAAGGAAAAAAATAAAACGCAAATGAGGAAAAATAAAAAAAGATATGAGGAAAAAGTAAAACAAAATTGAAGAAAAAATAAAACAAAATTGAGGAAAAAAAGAAACAAAATTGAGGAAAAAATGAAAGTTGAGTTAAATAAGTTGAGTTAAAATAAAAAAAGAATTGAAGAAAAATTAGTAAAAACAAGAGAAAAAAATTGAAAAATGGAAAAACGTGAACCGGGCAACAGGGCTGAGAATAGAAGGAGGAGGCGATCGCAGAATTACACAGGGATTTGCGAATTCAGTCAGTCGCACACAGAACAAGAGAAAAGACAACAACAGACAACAAATGTGAGCAATTCCACAATTCAACGCCGACGCGTTTCGGTTCAGCCTCGATTCCTCGCTCCCCTTGACGAAGGAAACCCCCGTCCTCCTTCTCCCTTCCTCATTCTCCTCCTTCTTTTCTTCTCCAGTCCATCGAAGTGGGGTCCAGCTCGATGTCTGTCCGTCCTTCTGTCTGTCCGCAAGTTCTGTCGGTCGGTCGGGCGCGGGTTTTTCCAGCCAAGATTTATGGTCACGTCAATAACCTTTGATCTGGCTGTGACTGAGCGAGCGAGACGGGAAGAGAGAGAGGGAGACGGAGAGAGAGAGACAAAAGTCCACACCGAGTCAGTCAAACAAAGCGAGGCGAGAGGAAGGCGACGACGACAACGAAAACGACGCCGCCAACGATTCCAACAACTAGAAAAGATCTAAAGGAAGAACTAGAAGAAGAAGAAGAAGACTCAGCAGCAGCAACAACAACAACAAAAATCATGATGAAGATGACGACGACGACGACTCCGATGAAGAACTGTTAAGAAATTGTTGTGGAAAATCAGACAATTTTTACAAAAGTTAATTTATCTTGAGAGACGAACTTCAGACGTGAACCGAGGGCACAGCGACAACGTCGATGACAAACAGAGTGACAGAGAGAAGGAGAGAGAGAGAGAGAGGGAAGAGGGAGAGACAGGGGCACAGAGGAAGAGAAAGAGTGAGAGAGAGACATCGGTTGATCTCCTGCAGTTTCTGTAGAAATTCTTGGACTTGATTGTTGAATGTCATGAATAACATTATTTGTCAAAGTTGGAACATGCTCTTAGTTGAGACGACGACGACGATGACGAGTATTTAAAGATGGTGGACAATCCATCATTGCGGCGGTGTCATGCGGCGACAACAGGCTGTTTCCGAAATTAAATTCCAACGCTCGAATAATTCAATAATCATACAAGTCAATATTTTCTTAATTCAACAATCTTTTAATATCAACAAATCTTCAACTCAAAAATACTTCAATTCAATAATTTTTAAATTCTATTTTATTATGAATTTTATTTCCAATTTTATTCACAATTTTATTCTCAATTTTAATCACAATATTTTTCACAATTTTATTCTCAATTTTATTTCCAATTTTATTCCAATTCAATTTCCAATTCTATTTCAATATTTTTTCTCATTTTTATTCCCAATTCTATTCTGAATTCAATCCACTCCGCCTTGATCCATCCACCGACGAGGTCATTAAAAGGAGACGATTGAATCGAGCGAGCGAGTGAGCAAACGATCAATCGTGCGATCTTTCGATAGTTGGAACCATGGATCCATGGAGGGAGGATCAGAGAGTTCAGGTGGCAGCCACCAGATTCACTGCCCAAAGCTATCAGAGGGAGAAAGAAAGAGGAGGAAGAGGTGAAGAAAGAGGTAAAGGTGGAGGTGATCGTTTGGGCGTGGAAGGTGTGAGCTATTGTCTAAGATGATTATCAGAGCTGAATGATTTACAATGGCTGCATAATTGACAGGTGAGAAAATTTATTGTAATCCTGAGAGAACAAAAATAACAACAACATGAACAATGAGAAGAAAATACAATAACAATAAGATGAACAATAATAAGAACAACAACATCACCATGAACTATGAGCGAACAGACAGAAGGCAACAAATACAATAAAAAAAATCACTAACAACGATGGCCAACGAGCAGCCAAAATCAACAACAATGCGAGAGAACAACCAACAACAACAATTACAATAACAACACCTACAACAACAACAATCAGCTGACACCCTAAGCAGCCGAGCCACGCCTTGGCAACAAGACGATGGTCCTCACTATTGTTGTTATTGTTATTGTTGTTATTGTTTTTATTATTATTGTTGTAGGTCGTGGTCTTCTTCTTCTTCTCCGCCCCTCACCTCTCCTCCCCTTCACATCGTTCTTCTCCACCTCGGTGGACCTCGATGGACTCGAGGGATTCAATTGTTCTCTACTCGATTTTCACTTGTGATTTTTCACTCCACATTTTTTATTCCCTTTATTACAACCCACGAGAATTTGAGAAGGATGAGAAGGGAAGGGGGCGTGGTCGTGTCCTCCCGAGGGCGTTCTCAACACGAGCTGCCATTCAATTATGATTCGTTTAAACACTGTCGTGATTCTCAAATTGAATGATTTACATTCAATGGATCCGCCGTTGATTCATCCATAGATCGATTGATCGCACCATCCATCGATTGAAATCAAACCCAAGCGATCGTTACTTCATCGTCGGGGGTTGTTGTTTTTATTGTTGTTGTAGTTATCTTTGTCATCGTGATCATCAAGGACGGTCACGTGTGGAAATTTGAAATTTTAATTTTCCCCCCATTGAATTGAGAGGATGTTGAGGCAAAAGAAGAAGAAGAAGAGGCGAGAGAGAGAGAGAGGGAGAGGAAATGAAGGGAAGAGGAAAGGATATGGTGGGAGAGGGAAAATAAGTGGAAGTGGAAAGGGACAGAAAATGAGGAGGAATTCAAGGAAGTCCTGACTTTGATGCATGCAATCGGCGCATCGAAATCGAAACCATGGGAGAGGAGGGGTTAAAAAGGAGGGGGACGGAAAGGAGGGAGGCGTGGACAGGACACGACGACGTCTGAGACTGCGATGGAAATCTTAATGAGAAGGTCATTAGAGAGCCTCAGGTCGCTGGCCTTGGCGATGATGACACTGAATGAAGGGAATGAGAAGAATGGAGAGAACGACTGGGGAGAATGAAGAGTGAAGGCGAGAATGATCGGAGAGAATGCCTGGAGTTTGAAGAGATGAATCCTGAGGGGTTTGAAGAATAATTCCAAAGAGAAGGAGGGTGCCTAGAAAATTCAATAAGAAACTTCGACAACGGCATCGCCTTGGGAGAAAAACTAGTTAACAAATCTTGAAAATGTCAACAAATTCGCACCAAGAAAAACCTCGAAGGCAAATGGTCGAAAGAGAGAGAAAGAGGAACAGAGAGAGGGAAAGAAAGAAAGGAGGACGGAGAGACAGAAGGAAGGCAGGCAGAGACAGAAAGACAGAGAGATAGACCGAAGACAGACGGTTGGCAGGCAACATGGTTTCACAGCCACGCCTCCTTATCGTAGCAATCAATTGCTCGACATGCTTTGCAACCACAACACAATATGCAACAATAATAACAACAACAGTCACAACAACAACCGTCACAACAACAACCTGCACAACAACAACATCAACCACCATCAACAATCTTCACACTAACAACATCCTCTTCCACGATAATGCGAAACTCATGCTACTATCGAAAATAGTTCGCGTCCGCTCGCATGCAAATGGAGCCTCAATCCTGGAGGCCAGAAAGTGTCATCACCTCCATAAATAGCAAACAGATAAAACAACAACAACAAAAACAACACCACCATCATCAACTTGGTATGATGAAGAAAAAACTGGTAGAGTCGTTGGCGGAGGGGGCGGGGCCGATGCAAACGCAATTCGCACCTCGCTGAAGCGAAGTCGAGATCGAGTTAAGTTGAAGCCAACCGACCGACCGACCGATGGATAAAATCTACGTCTTTGGCCTCGGGTCGTCGCCGGTGAAGACGATGGCGATGGTGAAGAAGATGGTTTCGTAGTCGTCGTCTTCATCGTTGTCGTCATCGTCTTCTCCATAGTCTTCGTCATCACCTCCTCCTTCGTCTACACCAACGTCATCGTCTTCATCATCGTCTTCCCCTTCGTCTTCCTCGTCATCGTCGCAGTCGAGGGAGGTGCGCAAGTGGGCGTGGCCTGGTGGCATGCGTGACGCCCGCTTCTCCCTCCCACCGGGCTCGGGCTCATTTTAATTGCAAGACTCAAGCTCAAGCCGTGCAGGCAGGAGGCAGCCAAGTGCAGGCAGGGGGCGGGACCGACTGGGGGCTATAATTACGCAAAGTATGCAACGTTTTTTCTTAAACAAAAACAATAAGAAAATCAACAGCCATGGCGACAATGAGCAGGAGGAGTGGAGAATTAGAAAACGAGGTAGAGAAATAGAGGAGAAGTCGAGGGAAATGTGTAGGGAGATCGAAGAGAAGTCGAAGGGAAAATCGATGGAAAGTCGAGAGAGAGAGGCGAAGAGAAGTCAATGAGAACTGTGATGAATCTCGCCGGGAGGTTTGAGTTATAAATAAAATGTTTAAATATTTGTTGTTGCCACAGACGACCTCTCTTTATTCTTGTTTCGATCCCTTTTTTTTCGCTTCTATACCATCATCATCTCTCACCGTCTCCCCCTGTTCATCTTTCATTCTATCCTCCTTTCTCCCTCTCCCATCCCAAGTTAGTGAGACTTCCTTTCTCTTTGTCGTCATCTCAAGTGCCCAGCAATTTGTCTTGACACGAGCACAAAATGCTACCGTCTTGGCCTCTCTATTTCTTCAGCTGTTGGCACATAAATTGTTTGCCGCCGCTACCTGAGCTTCTGTTGACAATATTTCCACCACCTCCTTTTACTCCATCTCCAGCCTCTTTTCCTCCTACTCCACCTTTTCATTCTCCGACTTCTTTTCCTCCTGATTCTCCTAGTCCTCCTCCTTCTTCTCCTCATCTTCTTGTTCCTGCCGTTTTCGTTATCTCCGAGGTTCATCTTCATCTCTCTTTGCACATTAATTATCGCCAGAACCGCGATTGCGACTTGCGTTTCTGCATGCGATCGTCATCATGTTGACCATGCGATCCTCGTCCTCTTGGTGATGGTGATCGTCGTGGGTCAGGTGGAGGTGGACGAGAGGCGGGGACGAGCGACCTTCGTTTGCGGTTGTCATGGCAAACATGACACCTTTTTCTTTGGATCGGAGAGTGGACGGACGGAAGCGAGGGACGTGGTGGATGCAAATGAGAATGTAAAGGGCTTGAGTGGTGAAGATTTTTTCCAGGAACTTCCTTTGATTTCAAATGGGATCGAATGTTGAGTCTACTTGGTTTGATTTTACTGCGCTTTGTTTATATTTGACTTTGGATATTATTCTTTGGTTGCTTCCATCCATCGTTGTTTCCTTCGTTCCTTCCTTATATCATCCTTTCCTTTGATTCTTTCTTGGTTTCATCTTCCATTTCATCCTTGTTCCTTCCTGGGTTGCTTCCATCATTCCTTCTTCATCATTCGTTTCTTCTTTCGAGCCTTCTTTCGATCCATTTTTCTATTTAATTTCACTATTCCTTCCCCTCCCCCACCCCATCAATCTCCCGTCTCTCTCGTGTCAATCGACAAATGTTCGACAGCGGGATCCACACCACAAGTCGAGCTGTCGTTCTCGCCATTTAATTAGCAATCAAGTTGTCTCAGAGCGGTGGAAGCGACAGCAAGAGAAGTAGGAACAACAACAAAAACTATACCAATGACAGCAACATAATCGACAGCAGCAGCTGAAGAAACAATAACAACAAGGTTCAAGCCAACAATATTCAAGTTAAGAACTTAGAAGAGTAGTAACAACAAGACGAATAGCAACAACAAGAAAAATAGCAACAACATGACTCAGAGTACCAAACAAAATGAATAGAAAAAACAACACCAACATCTTCTGCAGCATCAATGGCAATGGCAAAGGTAACAACAAGAAACCAATCGAAGCACAGAAATCAATCACGAAGCTTTGCATACAACAGGGCGCAATTAATGGGCAACGAAGAGAATCGAAGAAAAAAATAGACACAAAAAATCAGCAAGACCAAATAAAAAAAATCCTGAAGAAAAAAAAAGGAAGGAAAAATCGTAGAAAATATAGAATAAAAAAATGAAAAAATAAAAATGAAGAAAATATCAATAGCAACAAAAAATAGCTAAAAACTTAACAAGAACAATGAAAAATCAACCTAAAAATTTGACAAAATTAAGAATAAAAAAATCGAAAAAAAAACAACTGAAAAAACGATAAATGTTACAATAAAAATTCGCAAAAAAATCTACAAACAAAAAATCAAAAAAAAACTCGAAGTAAAATCACATAAAAAAAATAAAACAACTCCAAGTAAAATCACAAAAAATAAGATATAAAAAATCAAAACCCTTCGAGGTCTCGAGTCTCAGGTCTCATGGCATCGAACTTCGAGCGAATCGAAACAAATTGACAGCCAGATTGTTAGACAAACATTCAATCAGACAGACAGGCAGGCAAAAAGGCAGACAGGCAGATAGACAGAGAGATGAAGAGCCAGAGAGATGAAGAGACGCAGAGATGAAGAAGTGGAGAGATGAAGAGACCGAAATGAAGAGTAGGGTAGAGATGCAGAGACAGAGATCCATCCTGACGAACAGACGGACACAAAGGGACAGGCTGGATGGATAGACAGAAAGAAAGACAGAGGGAAGACAGACAGATAGTCAGAACAGAAGAACAGCAGTTGTTATTGTTGATTCTGCATCCGCCGTGGCAATCGAAATAGAAGCTTTGTTGTTCACGTTGTTGTTTCTAGTGATGCTGCGTGTTGTTCCTTCGTTTGGTTGATGATGGTTGATGTTCTTGTGTTTTGTTGTTGTTCTTGTTGCGGTGGCGGAGATCGACGTCCTCGTTGTGGTGGTTGTTGTTGTTGTTCTCATTACTGTTGATTCTGCCAACGATAGTTGTTGTTGTTTTAGCAATTGTTTTGTTGTTGTTGTTTCAGCTATTGTCTTTGTTGTTGTTGTTGTTTCATCCTCCTGATACCCATCTGCAAATATGCAAACAACGCAGCAATTTGATGAGCGAAACATCAGCAACCCAGAATGGTAACCGACAAGCTACAACAACAACAACAAAAACAACTAACAAACAACAACAATTGGCCATTTCTCAGACATTTGCGTTTTCGTTGCGTTGACCCCGGCAGCAATCGTTTCAAGCGTCTGCCACTAGGTGGAGCTGTATGGAAGAGAAAAAATCTTGTGATGGAAGTCACAGTAGCAACAATAACAACAACAATAACGACAGGAACCCTTACATACCAACAACAACACAGAA
>JAFDUT010000462.1:0-21222 GCA_017309665.1 Coelopa frigida
TGAGCTCTGCTCCATTTTTTTAGGATATTCCACAAATTCTAAATGGGATTGAGATCAAGACTCTGTTGATATTTGTGCCGATTTGGAGCATTGTACTACAAGTAAATGTTAGTATAATGGGCCATTTCCTTAGGGAGAATATCTTGCTGAATGTAAAACGCCTCTGCCACGCCCATTTTTCCAACAAATTTCTATCAGAATGGAAACGTATACTCAACAATACATTATTCTTTCATTATTTCCAAGTTTCCAATGCAGATGAAAGCCAGTATGGCCTATATCAATACACCTTCATCACCATGATTTAAACTGTAAATAGTGTGTTTTGGGTTGTAAGCTTCTCCTTGCTTTTTCCACACTCTAAGTCTACCATGAGAACCAAAAGGTTTTCTTTGGACAGACAATATTACATTGCGCCAGGACTCAGGTGAAGCGTTTAGATATTTCCGAGCAGAGCCCAAGCGCTCTTTCCGTTTTACTGCATTTATCAGTGTCTTTTTGTAAGATGTGCGAACCCGGCATTTATAACAGATTCCTGTACAGTTTCAGGATCTTTATTATTGGTTTGGAGAAGCTCTGCACTAATGTTTTGTGCCCCTATAAACGGATCAATGGCAATCATACGCTGGATTTTTACGGGATCTCCAGATGTGAGAATTAAAGGCCGTCCTGACTGGGACGAGGCCTTCATATTTAAAAGGTCCGATGACAGTCTTAATGGTATATTGATTACTGTACACATGTTTTGTTATTGCCGGGCATGATTTTTACCATTTAACGTGTAAATTTAATAAATTTTATGCTTTTCCACCGATACATATTTACTATGCATTTTTAAATTTTATGTTCGACAATTTTTTTCAAATCTCCACTTGCATACTTGTATAGAACGGAATTTGTATTCGTTTATTCGAGTTTGTAAAGAGCAGTTATCACCAACGAACGATTCTCAGAAAAAGAGATCGAAGCGCAAGTGAATGTTTCAGTGTACGAAGACTTTAGTGGAGTCAAATTTGTGAGTTTTTTCAATTTAATGGCTATATCTTTGAAATGAATAAATAAAAATCATAATTTACAACCCTGAGTATAAGGAAACATTTTATGGGACGCTCGCAGTTGTTCATGCTTATGCGTATGATGCTTTTCTCGCATTATACGCTTTGTAAATTTCACATGAAGCCAATTTTCAATGAATATTATTCACGAATTGTTTTTAGGATTTGTTTTAAATCACATAAATCAAACATCTTTAATTTACATGTGTAAGATCGGGTCAATGGGTTCAATCAACGCGAATAAAGCCACGCAGTAAAATTCATATTCAGTAAATTCATATTTACTGATTTCTCTTATTAATTTTGCTAAAACATCAGCATAGCGTTGTCGCGATTGCAGAATGCGGCAAAGGGTTTTGCGGTATAGAGTTATTGACCAACAATCAATCACTTCTTCTCAACGTTCATCAACATCAAGAACTAACGAAGATACGAGGAACTCTGAACATAGTTAATCTTTTATTTCTGATTTCCATCATCATAAAAAAGCTCACGACGAGTTTATAAAAAAGGTCATCAATAACCAATCTATATTATTTAAATCAACTGTATACACACGCTTACAAGCGCATCGTTTGGTTGTAAGCGTGGGAAAGGGTTAAATAAAATGATATGCGGTTAAAACGCCTCCGAAGTTTCACTTCTTTCGCGTGTACTCTGTTGCACGCATATTTTTTATTCAAAGTTTTTCTTTAATACAATAACAATAAATTATGATTTTTTTATTATTAATTTCAAAGTTATAGCCCTTAAATTGAAAAAGTCACAAATTTTACTCCACAAAAGTCTTCGTACACCAATAATGAAAATTGTTCAAAACATCAAAAAAATATAACAAATTATTTTTTTCGGTTGCCTTTATTTTTAATAATGTCTTTATGGTGGTATGACATTGATTCCTCCAGAATTTATGCATAGCTTGGTTCGATTTTTGTCCATTCTTCCTGAAAAACCTATTGCAGCTAAGTCATCGGGATAAAGTGATGAGCTCTGCTCCATTTTTTTAGGATATTCCACAAATTCTAAATGGGATTGAGATCAAGACTCTGTTGATATTTGTGCCGATTTGGAGCATTGTACTACAAGTAAATGTTAGTATAATGGGCCATTTCCTTAGGGAGAATATCTTGCTGAATGTAAAACGCCTCTGCCACGCCCATTTTTCCAACAAATTTCTATCAGAATGGAAACGTATACTCAACAATACATTATTCTTTCATTATTTCCAAGTTTCCAATGCAGATGAAAGCCAGTATGGCCTATATCAATACACCTTCATCACCATGATTTAAACTGTAAATAGTGTGTTTTGGGTTGTAAGCTTCTCCTTGCTTTTTCCACACTCTAAGTCTACCATGAGAACCAAAAAGGTTTTCTTTGGACAGACAATATTACATTGCGCCAGGACTCAGGTGAAGCGTTTAGATATTTCCGAGCAGAGCCCAAGCGCTCTTTCGTTTTACTGCATTTATCAGTGTCTTTTTGTAAGATGTGCGAACCCGGCATTTATAACAGATTCCTGTACAGTTTCAGGATCTTTATTATTGGTTTGGAGAAGCTCTGCACTAATGTTTTGTGCCCCTATAAACGGATCAATGGCAATCATACGCTGGATTTTTACGGGATCTCCAGATGTGAGAATTAAAGGCCGTCCTGACTGGGACGAGGCCTTCATATTTAAAAGGTCCGATGACAGTCTTAATGGTATATTGATTACTGTACACATGTTTTGTTATTTCCGCATGATTTTTACCATTTAACGTGTAAATTTAATAAATTTTATGCTTTTCCACCGATACATATTTACTATGCATTTTTAAATTTTATGTTCGACAATTTTTTTCAAATCTCCACTTGCATACTTGTATAGAACGGAATTTGTATTCGTTTATTCGAGTTTGTAAAGAGCAGTTATCACCAACGAACGATTCTCAGAAAAAGAGATCGAAGCGCAAGTGAATGTTTCAGTGTACGAAGACTTTAGTGGAGTCAAATTTGTGAGTTTTTTCAATTTAATGGCTATATCTTTGAAATGAATAAATAAAAATCATAATTTATTGTTCTTGTATTTAAGAAAAATGTTGAATAAAAAAACGAACAATTAAATTTTGATTACAAAAAAATCCAAAAGATACAAAAATTTTAAATTATATTTAGAACAAGTAGATCCTACACCTATTATCGATTAATAAGAGAAATCAGTAAATACGAATTTAATATATTATTGATTGACAAACTTGTTTATTGTTATTTGCGCAATTGAGATATGTACGAAGTATTGGAAAATCTGCGTTATTTTGGGAGTCACTTCTCGCAGTCCCTCCGCTCCATTTCTTTTCGATCCATGTAAAATTTTTATTTACATTATTTACATTCATTCATTATTGAAAATTGGCTTCATTTAAAATTTACAAAGCGTATGATGCGAGAAAAACATCATACGTATAAGCATGAACAACTTCGAGCGTCTCATAAAATGTTTCCTTATAGCATGTTCACACGGAGCTGATTTTTGGCCATAAATCGATTTTCGCTGAAAATCAGCCGAAAATCTGATTTTCGCCTTGGAATAACTGTCAATCAAGAAATTTTCGGTTTGCAACTGTTGTTGAAAATCGTACTATTTCACAAAAATCCTTTACCCCTGATGTCATATTCATTTCAACACAATGAAGAAGTCGACAACAACGTGTGTAGAATACACACCAATACAAAGAAAAGAAATACCGCCAAACGAAAATCTGACGTATGAAAATCTATTTTGTCGTTTGAACGGCTTTTTTGAAAATCTGATTTTCAGTCGGAAATTTGGCTCGTGTGAACGCAATATTATACTAAGAGTCAGGGTTCGGACTTATACTACGATCGTAGAAGATCTGCTTCACTTTTAGCAACTTTTTGAAAACGACTCCGCCACTACGCTTGAACTCTAATCTACTACGAAATAATTTTAGTGGAATTTCTTCATGGGATGGTTCATTTCATATGAATTTCGTATCCTAAATTTGAAATTTTTGGCTCATTCACGTTTTATTTTTATTTTTTTTGTTTGCTCATCACATAGTTTTTTCAAATCTACTTCGGAAATCTGCCGCCTACTACGATTTTTGCATCTCTTTACTACGATTTCTGTTTTCTCGAGGTCCGAACCCTGCTCAGAGTGTGTGTGTGTATACTGAGAGTATGTGTGAGAAAGAGATAGTCTAATGTCGTATTATATTTTTGAAAAAATAATTTTTTTTAGTTTTTTTAAATTATTTTTGAAGTGAAACTTCTATAGGCGCGTGTTTTCAAGGTCGCGACACGAAATGAGCAGAGACGCTATATATTCAAAAATATAATGCGACATTAGACTATCTCTTTCTCACACATACTATGAGTATACGCACACACACTCTGAGTCACACACACACACGCTTTTGAGCGAAGTGCAAAAGTGGAAAAAGTGAAGTGTTCTGGAGTGTGGTGAAGTGATTTCATGATTTTTGGTCCAAGTCCCCAAAAACTAGTCATTTGGTGATGACCAATACTTAATTTCAGAAATCGCGACAAAATTAGCTATAAATTTCCAAAAAATCTGCTTATAGCAAAGTGAAGTGTTTTCGGAAAAAGTGGAGTGCCGTAGTGTTTGGATCCAAAGTGAAGTGAAACACTTTGATTGTAGTGCATTCGACAACCCTGAGTATAAGGAAACATTTTATGGGACGCTCGCAGTTGTTCATGCTTATGCGTATGATGCTTTTCTCGCATTATACGCTTTGTAAATTTCACATGAAGCCAATTTTCAATGAATATTATTCACGAATTGTTTTTAGGATTTGTTTGGTAATGAATTATTTAATTAAAAAAAAAACATTCGGTTTCTTAAATTCATTTTTTAAATCACATAAATCAAACATCTTTAATTTACATGTGTACGATCGGGTCAATGGGTTCAATCAACGCGAATAAAGCCACGCAGTAAAATTCATATTCAGTAAATTCATATTTACTGATTTCTCTTATTAATTTTGCTAAAACATCAGCATAGCGTTGTCGCGATTGCAGAATGCGGCAAAGGGTTTTGCGGTATAGAGTTATTGACCAACAATCAACCACTTCTTCTCAACGTTCATCAACATCAAGAACTAACGAAGATACGAGGAACTCTGAACATAGTTAATCTTTTATATTCTGATTTCCATCATCATAAAAAAGCTCACGACGAGTTTATAAAAAAGGTCATCAATAACCAATCTATATTATTTAAATCAACTGTATACACACGCTTACAAGCGCATCGTTTGGTTGTAAGCGTGGGAAAGGGTTAAATAAAATGATATGCGGTTAAAACGCCTACGAAGTTTCACTTCTTTCGCGTGTACTCTGTTGCACGCATATTTTTTATTCAAAGTTTTTCTTTAATACAATAACAATAAATTATGATTTTTATTTATTAATTTCAAAGTTATAGCCCTTAAATTGAAAAAGTCACAAATTTTACTCCACAAAAGTCTTCGTACACCAATAATGAAAATTGTTCAAAACATCAAAAAAATATAACAAATTATTTTTTTCGGTTGCCTTTATTTTTAATAATGTCTTTATGGTGGTATGACATTGATTCCTCCAGAATTTATGCATAGCTTGGTTCGATTTTTGTCCATTCTTCCTGAAAAACCTATTGCAGCTAAGTCATCGGGATAAAGTGATGAGCTCTGCTCCATTTTTTTAGGATATTCCACAAATTCTAAATGGGATTGAGATCAAGACTCTGTTGATATTTGTGCCGATTTGGAGCATTGTACTACAAGTAAATGTTAGTATAATGGGCCATTTCCTTAGGGAGAATATCTTGCTGAATGTAAAACGCCTCTGCCACGCCCATTTTTCCAACAAATTTCTATCAGAATGGAAACGTATACTCAACAATACATTATTCTTTCATTATTTCCAAGTTTCCAATGCAGATGAAAGCCAGTATGGCCTATATCAATACACCTTCATCACCATGATTTAAACTGTAAATAGTGTGTTTTGGGTTGTAAGCTTCTCCTTGCTTTTTCCACACTCTAAGTCTACCATGAGAACCAAAAAGGTTTTCTTTGGACAGACAATATTACATTGCGCCAGGACTCAGGTGAAGCGTTTAGATATTTCCGAGCAGAGCCCAAGCGCTCTTTCCGTTTTACTGCATTTATCAGTGTCTTTTTGTAAGATGTGCGAACCCGGCATTTATAACAGATTCCTGTACAGTTTCAGGATCTTTATTATTGGTTTGGAGAAGCTCTGCACTAATGTTTTGTGCCCCTATAAACGGATCAATGGCAATCATACGCTGGATTTTTACGGGATCTCCAGATGTGAGAATTAAAGGCCGTCCTGACTGGGACGAGGCCTTCATATTTAAAAGGTCCGATGACAGTCTTAATGGTATATTGATTACTGTACACATGTTTTGTTATTGCCGGGCATGATTTTTACCATTTAACGTGTAAATTTAATAAATTTTATGCTTTTCCACCGATACATATTTACTATGCATTTTTAAATTTTATGTTCGACAATTTTTTTCAAATCTCCACTTGCATACTTGTATAGAACGGAATTTGTATTCGTTTATTCGAGTTTGTAAAGAGCAGTTATCACCAACGAACGATTCTCAGAAAAAGAGATCGAAGCGCAAGTGAATGTTTCAGTGTACGAAGACTTTAGTGGAGTCAAATTTGTGAGTTTTTTCAATTTAATGGCTATATCTTTGAAATGAATAAATAAAAATCATAATTTACAACCCTGAGTATAAGGAAACATTTTATGGGACGCTCGCAGTTGTTCATGCTTATGCGTATGATGCTTTTCTCGCATTATACGCTTTGTAAATTTCACATGAAGCCAATTTTCAATGAATATTATTCACGAATTGTTTTTAGGATTTGTTTTAAATCACATAAATCAAACATCTTTAATTTACATGTGTAAGATCGGGTCAATGGGTTCAATCAACGCGAATAAAGCCACGCAGTAAAATTCATATTCAGTAAATTCATATTTACTGATTTCTCTTATTAATTTTGCTAAAACATCAGCATAGCGTTGTCGCGATTGCAGAATGCGGCAAAGGGTTTTGCGGTATAGAGTTATTGACCAACAATCAATCACTTCTTCTCAACGTTCATCAACATCAAGAACTAACGAAGATACGAGGAACTCTGAACATAGTTAATCTTTTATATTCTGATTTCCATCATCATAAAAAAGCTCACGACGAGTTTATAAAAAAGGTCATCAATAACCAATCTATATTATTTAAATCAACTGTATACACACGCTTACAAGCGCATCGTTTGGTTGTAAGCGTGGGAAAGGGTTAAATAAAATGATATGCGGTTAAAACGCCTCCGAAGTTTCACTTCTTTCGCGTGTACTCTGTTGCACGCATATTTTTATTCAAAGTTTTTCTTTAATACAATAACAATAAATTATGATTTTTATTTATTAATTTCAAAGTTATAGCCCTTAAATTGAAAAAGTCACAAATTTTACTCCACAAAAGTCTTCGTACACCAATAATGAAAATTGTTCAAAACATCAAAAAAATATAACAAATTATTTTTTTCGGTTGCCTTTATTTTTAATAATGTCTTTATGGTGGTATGACATTGATTCCTCCAGAATTTATGCATAGCTTGGTTCGATTTTTGTCCATTCTTCCTGAAAAACCTATTGCAGCTAAGTCATCGGGATAAAGTGATGAGCTCTGCTCCATTTTTTTAGGATATTCCACAAATTCTAAATGGGATTGAGATCAAGACTCTGTTGATATTTGTGCCGATTTGGAGCATTGTACTACAAGTAAATGTTAGTATAATGGGCCATTTCCTTAGGGAGAATATCTTGCTGAATGTAAAACGCCTCTGCCACGCCCATTTTTCCAACAAATTTCTATCAGAATGGAAACGTATACTCAACAATACATTATTCTTTCATTATTTCCAAGTTTCCAATGCAGATGAAAGCCAGTATGGCCTATATCAATACACCTTCATCACCATGATTTAAACTGTAAATAGTGTGTTTTGGGTTGTAAGCTTCTCCTTGCTTTTTCCACACTCTAAGTCTACCATGAGAACCAAAAAGGTTTTCTTTGGACAGACAATATTACATTGCGCCAGGACTCAGGTGAAGCGTTTAGATATTTCCGAGCAGAGCCCAAGCGCTCTTTCCGTTTTACTGCATTTATCAGTGTCTTTTTGTAAGATGTGCGAACCCGGCATTTATAACAGATTCCTGTACAGTTTCAGGATCTTTATTATTGGTTTGGAGAAGCTCTGCACTAATGTTTTGTGCCCCTATAAACGGATCAATGGCAATCATACGCTGGATTTTTACGGGATCTCCAGATGTGAGAATTAAAGGCCGTCCTGACTGGGACGAGGCCTTCATATTTAAAAGGTCCGATGACAGTCTTAATGGTATATTGATTACTGTACACATGTTTTGTTATTGCCGGGCATGATTTTTACCATTTAACGTGTAAATTTAATAAATTTTATGCTTTTCCACCGATACATATTTACTATGCATTTTTAAATTTTATGTTCGACAATTTTTTTCAAATCTCCACTTGCATACTTGTATAGAACGGAATTTGTATTCGTTTATTCGAGTTTGTAAAGAGCAGTTATCACCAACGAACGATTCTCAGAAAAAGAGATCGAAGCGCAAGTGAATGTTTCAGTGTACGAAGACTTTAGTGGAGTCAAATTTGTGAGTTTTTTCAATTTAATGGCTATATCTTTGAAATGAATAAATAAAAATCATAATTTACAACCCTGAGTATAAGGAAACATTTTATGGGACGCTCGCAGTTGTTCATGCTTATGCGTATGATGCTTTTCTCGCATTATACGCTTTGTAAATTTCACATGAAGCCAATTTTCAATGAATATTATTCACGAATTGTTTTTAGGATTTGTTTTAAATCACATAAATCAAACATCTTTAATTTACATGTGTAAGATCGGGTCAATGGGTTCAATCAACGCGAATAAAGCCACGCAGTAAAATTCATATTCAGTAAATTCATATTTACTGATTTCTCTTATTAATTTTGCTAAAACATCAGCATAGCGTTGTCGCGATTGCAGAATGCGGCAAAGGGTTTTGCGGTATAGAGTTATTGACCAACAATCAATCACTTCTTCTCAACGTTCATCAACATCAAGAACTAACGAAGATACGAGGAACTCTGAACATAGTTAATCTTTTATATTCTGATTTCCATCATCATAAAAAAGCTCACGACGAGTTTATAAAAAAGGTCATCAATAACCAATCTATATTATTTAAATCAACTGTATACACACGCTTACAAGCGCATCGTTTGGTTGTAAGCGTGGGAAAGGGTTAAATAAAATGATATGCGGTTAAAACGCCTCCGAAGTTTCACTTCTTTCGCGTGTACTCTGTTGCACGCATATTTTTTATTCAAAGTTTTTCTTTAATACAATAACAATAAATTATGATTTTTATTTATTAATTTCAAAGTTATAGCCCTTAAATTGAAAAAGTCACAAATTTTACTCCACAAAAGTCTTCGTACACCAATAATGAAAATTGTTCAAAACATCAAAAAAATATAACAAATTATTTTTTTCGGTTGCCTTTATTTTTAATAATGTCTTTATGGTGGTATGACATTGATTCCTCCAGAATTTATGCATAGCTTGGTTCGATTTTTGTCCATTCTTCCTGAAAAACCTATTGCAGCTAAGTCATCGGGATAAAGTGATGAGCTCTGCTCCATTTTTTTAGGATATTCCACAAATTCTAAATGGGATTGAGATCAAGACTCTGTTGATATTTGTGCCGATTTGGAGCATTGTACTACAAGTAAATGTTAGTATAATGGGCCATTTCCTTAGGGAGAATATCTTGCTGAATGTAAAACGCCTCTGCCACGCCCATTTTTCCAACAAATTTCTATCAGAATGGAAACGTATACTCAACAATACATTATTCTTTCATTATTTCCAAGTTTCCAATGCAGATGAAAGCCAGTATGGCCTATATCAATACACCTTCATCACCATGATTTAAACTGTAAATAGTGTGTTTTGGGTTGTAAGCTTCTCCTTGCTTTTTCCACACTCTAAGTCTACCATGAGAACCAAAAAGGTTTTCTTTGGACAGACAATATTACATTGCGCCAGGACTCAGGTGAAGCGTTTAGATATTTCCGAGCAGAGCCCAAGCGCTCTTTCCGTTTTACTGCATTTATCAGTGTCTTTTTGTAAGATGTGCGAACCCGGCATTTATAACAGATTCCTGTACAGTTTCAGGATCTTTATTATTGGTTTGGAGAAGCTCTGCACTAATGTTTTGTGCCCCTATAAACGGATCAATGGCAATCATACGCTGGATTTTTACGGGATCTCCAGATGTGAGAATTAAAGGCCGTCCTGACTGGGACGAGGCCTTCATATTTAAAAGGTCCGATGACAGTCTTAATGGTATATTGATTACTGTACACATGTTTTGTTATTGCCGGGCATGATTTTTACCATTTAACGTGTAAATTTAATAAATTTTATGCTTTTCCACCGATACATATTTACTATGCATTTTTAAATTTTATGTTCGACAATTTTTTTCAAATCTCCACTTGCATACTTGTATAGAACGGAATTTGTATTCGTTTATTCGAGTTTGTAAAGAGCAGTTATCACCAACGAACGATTCTCAGAAAAAGAGATCGAAGCGCAAGTGAATGTTTCAGTGTACGAAGACTTTAGTGGAGTCAAATTTGTGAGTTTTTTCAATTTAATGGCTATATCTTTGAAATGAATAAATAAAAATCATAATTTATTGTTCTTGTATTTAAGAAAAATGTTGAATAAAAAAACGAACAATTAAATTTTGATTACAAAAAAATCCAAAAGATACAAAAATTTTAAATTATATTTAGAACAAGTAGATCCTACACCTATTATCGATTAATAAGAGAAATCAGTAAATACGAATTTTAAATATATTATTGATTGACAAACTTGTTTATTGTTATTTGCGCAATTGAGATATGTACGAAGTATTGGAAAATCTGCGTTATTTTGGGAGTCACTTCTCGCAGTCCCTCCGCTCCATTTCTTTTCGATCCATGTAAAATTTTTATTTACATTATTTACATTCATTCATTATTGAAAATTGGCTTCATTTAAAATTTACAAAGCGTATGATGCGAGAAAAACATCATACGTATAAGCATGAACAACTTCGAGCGTCTCATAAAATGTTTCCTTATAGCATGTTCACACGGAGCTGATTTTTGGCCATAAATCGATTTTCGCTGAAAATCAGCCGAAAATCTGATTTTCGCCTTGGAATAACTGTCAATCAAGAAATTTTCGGTTTGCAACTGTTGTTGAAAATCGTACTATTTCACAAAAATCCTTTACCCTGATGTCATATTCATTTCAACACAATGAAGAAGTCGACAACAACGTGTGTAGAATACACACCAATACAAAGAAAAGAAATACCGCCAAACGAAAATCTGACGTATGAAAATCTATTTTGTCGTTTGAACGGCTTTTTTGAAAATCTGATTTTCAGTCGGAAATTTGGCTCGTGTGAACGCAATATTATACTAAGAGTCAGGGTTCGGACTATACTACGATCGTAGAAGATCTGCTTCACTTTTAGCAACTTTTTGAAAACGACTCCGCCACTACGCTTGAACTCTAATCTACTACGAAATAATTTTTAGTGGAATTTCTTCATGGGATGGTTCATTTCATATGAATTTCGTATCCTAAATTTGAAATTTTTGGCTCATTCACGTTTTATTTTTATTTTTTTTGTTTGCTCATCACATAGTTTTTTCAAATCTACTTCGGAAATCTGCCGCCTACTACGATTTTTGCATCTCTTTACTACGATTTCTGTTTCTCGAGGTCCGAACCCTGCTCAGAGTGTGTGTGTGTATACTGAGAGTATGTGTGAGAAAGAGATAGTCTAATGTCGTATTATATTTTTGAAAAAATAATTTTTTTTAGTTTTTTTAAATTATTTTTGAAGTGAAACTTCTATAGGCGCGTTGTTTTCAAGGTCGCGACACGAAATGAGCAGAGACGCTATATATTCAAAAATATAATGCGACATTAGACTATCTCTTTCTCACACATACTATGAGTATACGCACACACACTCTGAGTCACACACACACACGCTTTTGAGCGAAGTGCAAAAGTGGAAAAAGTGAAGTGTTCTGGAGTGTGGTGAAGTGATTTCATGATTTTTGGTCCAAGTCCCCAAAAACTAGTCATTTGGTGATGACCAAAACTTAATTTCAGAAATCGCGACAAAATTAGCTATAAATTTCCAAAAAATCTGCTTATAGCAAAGTGAAGTGTTTTCGGAAAAAGTGGAGTGCCGTAGTGTTTGGATCCAAAGTGAAGTGAAACACATTGATTGTAGTGCATTCGACAACCCTGAGTATAAGGAAACATTTTATGGGACGCTCGCAGTTGTTCATGCTTATGCGTATGATGCTTTTCTCGCATTATACGCTTTGTAAATTTCACATGAAGCCAATTTTCAATGAATATTATTCACGAATTGTTTTTAGGATTTGTTTGGTAATGAATTATTTAATTCAAAAAAAAACATTCGGTTTCTTAAATTCATTTTTTAAATCACATAAATCAAACATCTTTAATTTACATGTGTAAGATCGGGTCAATGGGTTCAATCAACGCGAATAAAGCCACGCAGTAAAATTCATATTCAGTAAATTCATATTTACTGATTTCTCTTATTAATTTTGCTAAAACATCAGCATAGCGTTGTCGCGATTGCAGAATGCGGCAAAGGGTTTTGCGGTATAGAGTTATTGACCAACAATCAATCACTTCTTCTCAACGTTCATCAACATCAAGAACTAACGAAGATACGAGGAACTCTGAACATAGTTAATCTTTTATATTCTGATTTCCATCATCATAAAAAAGCTCACGACGAGTTTATAAAAAAGGTCATCAATAACCAATCTATATTATTTAAATCAACTGTATACACACGCTTACAAGCGCATCGTTTGGTTGTAAGCGTGGGAAAGGGTTAAATAAAATGATATGCGGTTAAAACGCCTCCGAAGTTTCACTTCTTTCGCGTGTACTCTGTTGCACGCATATTTTTTATTCAAAGTTTTTCTTTAATACAATAACAATAAATTATGATTTTTATTTATTAATTTCAAAGTTATAGCCCTTAAATTGAAAAAGTCACAAATTTTACTCCACAAAAGTCTTCGTACACCAATAATGAAAATTGTTCAAAACATCAAAAAAATATAACAAATTATTTTTTTCGGTTGCCTTTATTTTTAATAATGTCTTTATGGTGGTATGACATTGATTCCTCCAGAATTTATGCATAGCTTGGTTCGATTTTTGTCCATTCTTCCTGAAAAACCTATTGCAGCTAAGTCATCGGGATAAAGTGATGAGCTCTGCTCCATTTTTTAGGATATTCCACAAATTCTAAATGGGATTGAGATCAAGACTCTGTTGATATTTGTGCCGATTTGGAGCATTGTACTACAAGTAAATGTTAGTATAATGGGCCATTTCCTTAGGGAGAATATCTTGCTGAATGTAAAACGCCTCTGCCACGCCCATTTTTCCAACAAATTTCTATCAGAATGGAAACGTATACTCAACAATACATTATTCTTTCATTATTTCCAAGTTTCCAATGCAGATGAAAGCCAGTATGGCCTATATCAATACACCTTCATCACCATGATTTAAACTGTAAATAGTGTGTTTTGGGTTGTAAGCTTCTCCTTGCTTTTTCCACACTCTAAGTCTACCATGAGAACCAAAAAGGTTTTCTTTGGACAGACAATATTACATTGCGCCAGGACTCAGGTGAAGCGTTTAGATATTTCCGAGCAGAGCCCAAGCGCTCTTTGCGTTTTACTGCATTTATCAGTGTCTTTTTGTAAGATGTGCGAACCCGGCATTTATAACAGATTCCTGTACAGTTTCAGGATCTTTATTATTGGTTTGGAGAAGCTCTGCACTAATGTTTTGTGCCCCTATAAACGGATCAATGGCAATCATACGCTGGATTTTTACGGGATCTCCAGATGTGAGAATTAAAGGCCGTCCTGACTGGGACGAGGCCTTCATATTTAAAAGGTCCGATGACAGTCTTAATGGTATATTGATTACTGTACACATGTTTTGTTATTTCCGGGCATGATTTTTACCATTTAACGTGTAAATTTAATAAATTTTATGCTTTTCCACCGATACATATTTACTATGCATTTTTAAATTTTATGTTCGACAATTTTTTTCAAATCTCCACTTGCATACTTGTATAGAACGGAATTTGTATTCGTTTATTCGAGTTTGTAAAGAGCAGTTATCACCAACGAACGATTCTCAGAAAAAGAGATCGAAGCGCAAGTGAATGTTTCAGTGTACGAAGACTTAGTGGAGTCAAATTTGTGAGTTTTTTCAATTTAATGGCTATATCTTTGAAATGAATAAATAAAAATCATAATTTATTGTTCTTGTATTTAAGAAAAATGTTGAATAAAAAAACGAACAATTAAATTTTGATTACAAAAAAATCCAAAAGATACAAAAATTTTAAATTATATTTAGAACAAGTAGATCCTACACCTATTATCGATTAATAAGAGAAATCAGTAAATACGAATTTAAATATATTATTGATTGACAAACTTGTTTATTGTTATTTGCGCAATTGAGATATGTACGAAGTATTGGAAAATCTGCGTTATTTTGGGAGTCACTTCTCGCAGTCCCTCCGCTCCATTTCTTTTCGATCCATGTAAAATTTTTATTTACATTATTTACATTCATTCATTATTGAAAATTGGCTTCATTTAAAATTTACAAAGCGTATGATGCGAGAAAAACATCATACGTATAAGCATGAACAACTTCGAGCGTCTCATAAAATGTTTCCTTATAGCATGTTCACACGGAGCTGATTTTTGGCCATAAATCGATTTTCGCTGAAAATCAGCCGAAAATCTGATTTTCGCCTTGGAATAACTGTCAATCAAGAAATTTTCGGTTTGCAACTGTTGTTGAAAATCGTACTATTTCACAAAAATCCTTTACCCTGATGTCATATTCATTTCAACACAATGAAGAAGTCGACAACAACGTGTGTAGAATACACACCAATACAAAGAAAAGAAATACCGCCAAACGAAAATCTGACGTATGAAAATCTATTTTGTCGTTTGAACGGCTTTTTTGAAAATCTGATTTTCAGTCGGAAATTTGGCACGTGTGAACGCAATATTATACTAAGAGTCAGGGTTCGGACTATACTACGATCGTAGAAGATCTGCTTCACTTTTAGCAACTTTTTGAAAACGACTCCGCCACTACGCTTGAACTCTAATCTACTACGAAATAATTTTTAGTGGAATTTCTTCATGGGATGGTTCATTTCATATGAATTTCGTATCCTAAATTTGAAATTTTTGGCTCATTCACGTTTTATTTTTATTTTTTTTGTTTGCTCATCACATAGTTTTTTCAAATCTACTTCGGAAATCTGCCGCCTACTACGATTTTTGCATCTCTTTACTACGATTTCTGTTTCTCGAGGTCCGAACCCTGCTCAGAGTGTGTGTGTGTATACTGAGAGTATGTGTGAGAAAGAGATAGTCTAATGTCGTATTATATTTTTGAAAAAATAATTTTTTTTAGTTTTTTTAAATTATTTTTGAAGTGAAACTTCTATAGGCGCGTTGTTTTCAAGGTCGCGACACGAAATGAGCAGAGACGCTATATATTCAAAAATATAATGCGACATTAGACTATCTCTTTCTCACACATACTCTCAGTATACACACACACACTCTGAGCAGGGTTCGGACCTCGAGAAACAGAAATCGTAGTAAAGAGATGCAAAAATCGTAGTAGGCGGCAGATTTCCGAAGTAGATTTGAAAAAACTATGTGATGAGCAAACAAAAAAAATAAAAATAAAACGTGAATGAGCCAAAAATTTCAAATTTAGGATACGAAATTCATATGAAATGAACCATCCCATGAAGAAATTCCACTAAAAATTATTTCGTAGTAGATTAGAGTTCAAGCGTAGTGGCGGAGTCGATTTCAAAAAGTTGCTAAAAGTGAAGCAGATCTACTACGATCGTAGTATAGTCCGAACCCTGACTCTTAGTATAATATTACGTTCACACGTGCCAAATTTCCGACTGAAAATCAGATTTTCAAAAAAGCCGTTCAAACGACAAAATAGATTTTCATACGTCAGATTTTCGTTTGGCGGTATTTCTTTTCTTTGTATTGGTGTGTATTCTACACACGTTGTTGTCGACTTCTTCATTGTGTTGAAATGAATATGACATCAGGGTAAAGGATTTTTGTGAAATAGTACGATTTTCAACAACAGTTGCAAACCGAAAATTTCTTGATTGACAGTTATTCCAAGGCGAAAATCAGATTTTCGGCTGATTTTCAGCGAAAATCGATTTATGGCCAAAAATCAGCTCCGTGTGAACATGCTATAAGGAAACATTTTATGAGACGCTCGAAGTTGTTCATGCTTATACGTATGATGTTTTTCTCGCATCATACGCTTTTCTTTAATACAATAACAATAAATTATGATTTTTATTTATTAATTTCACAGTTATAGCCCTTAAATTGAAAAAATCACAAATTTTACTCCACAAAAGTCTTCGTACACCAATAATGAAAATTGTTCAAAACATCAAAAAAATATAACAAATAATTTTTTTCGGTTGCCTTTATTTTTAATAATGTCTTTATGGTGGTATGACATTGATTCCTCCAGAATTTATGCATAGCTTGGTTCGATTTTTGTCCATTCTTCCTGAAAAACCTATTGCAGCTAAGTCATCGGGATAAAGTGATGAGCTCTGCTCCATTTTTCAAGGATATTCCACAAATTCTAAATGGGATTGAGATCAAGACTCTGTTGATAGTTGTGCCGATTTGGAGCATTGTACTACAAGTAAATGTTAGTATAATGGGCCATTTCCTTAGGGAGAATATTTTGCTGAATGTAAAACGCCTCTGCCACGCCCATTTTTCCAACAAATTTCTATCAGAATGGAAACGTATACTCAACAATACATTATTCTTTCATTATTTCCAAGTTTCCAATGCAGATGAAAGCCAGTATGGCTTATATCAATACACCTTCATCACCATGATTTAAACTGTAAATAGTGTGTTTTGGGTTGTAAGCTTCTCCTTGCTTTTTCCACACTCTAAGTCTACCATGAGAACCAAAAAGGTTTTCTTTGGACTCATCAGACAATATTACATTGCGCCAGGACTCAGGTGAAGCGTTTAGATATTTCCGAGCAGAGCCCAAGCGCTCTTTGCGTTTCAGGATCTTATTATTGGTTTGGAGGAGCTCTGCACTAATGTTTTGTGCCCCTATAAACGGATCAATGGCAATCATACGCTGGATTTTTACGGGATCTCCAGATGTGAGAATTAAAGGCCGTCGTGACTGGGACGAGACCTTCATATTTAAAAGGTCCGATGGCAGTCTTAATGGTATATTGATTACTGTACACATGTTTTGTTATTTCCGCGCATGATTTTTACCATTTAACGTGTAAATTTAATAAATTTTATGCTTTTCCACCGATACATATTTACTATGCATTTTTAAATTTTATGTTCGACAATTTTTTTCAAATCTTCACTTGCATACTTGTATAGAACGGAATTTGTATTCGTTTATTCGAGTTTGTAAAGAGCAGTTATCACCAACGAACGATTCTCAGAAAAAGAGATCGAAGCGCAAGTGAATGTTTCAGTGTACGAAGACTTTAGTGGAGTCAAATTTGTGAATTTTTTCAATTTAATGGCTATATCTTTGAAATGAATAAATAAAAATCATAATTTATTGTTCTTGTATTTAAGAAAAATGTTGAATAAAAAAACGAACAATTAAATTTTGATTACAAAAAAATCCAAAAGATACAAAAATTTTAAATTATATTTAGAACAAGTAGATCCTACACCTATTATCGATTAATAAGAGAAATCAGTAAATACGAATTTAAATATATTATTGATTGACAAACTTGTTTATTGTTATTTGCGCAATTGAGATATGTACGAAGTATTGGAAAATCTGCGTTATTTTGGGAGTCACTTCTCGCAGTCCCTCCGCTCCATTTCTTTTCGATCCATGTAAAATTTTTATTTACATTATTTACATTCATTCATTATTGAAAATTGGCTTCATTTAAAATTTACAAAGCGTATGATGCGAGAAAAACATCATACGTATAAGCATGAACAACTTCGAGCGTCTCATAAAATGTTTCCTTATAGCATGTTCACACGGAGCTGATTTTTGGCCATAAATCGATTTTCGCTGAAAATCAGCCGAAAATCTGATTTTCGCCTTGGAATAACTGTCAATCAAGAAATTTTCGGTTTGCAACTGTTGTTGAAAATCGTACTATTTCACAAAAATCCTTTACCCTGATGTCATATTCATTTCAACACAATGAAGAAGTCGACAACAACGTGTGTAGAATACACACCAATACAAAGAAAAGAAATACCGCCAAACGAAAATCTGACGTATGAAAATCTATTTTGTCGTTTGAACGGCTTTTTGAAAATCTGATTTTCAGTCGGAAATTTGGCTCGTGTGAACGCAATATTATACTAAGAGTCAGGGTTCGGACTATACTACGATCGTAGAAGATCTGCTTCACTTTTAGCAACTTTTTGAAAACGACTCCGCCACTACGCTTGAACTCTAATCTACTACGAAATAATTTTTAGTGGAATTTCTTCATGGGATGGTTCATTTCATATGAATTTCGTATCCTAAATTTGAAATTTTTGGCTCATTCACGTTTTATTTTTATTTTTTTTGTTTGCTCATCACATAGTTTTTTCAAATCTACTTCGGAAATCTGCCGCCTACTACGATTTTTGCATCTCTTTACTACGATTTCTGTTTCTCGAGGTCCGAACCCTGCTCAGAGTGTGAGTGAAGTGTTCTGGAGTGTGGTGAAGTGATTTCATGATTTTTGGTCCAAGTCCCCAAAATCTAGTCATTTGGTGATGACCAATACTTAATTTCAGAAATCGCGACAAAATTAGCTATAAATTTCCAAAAAATCTGCTTATAGCAAAGTGAAGTGTTTTCGGAAAAAGTGGAGTGCCGTAGTGTTTGGATCCAAAGTGAAGTGAAACACATTGATTGTAGTGCATTCGACAACCCTGAGTATAAGGAAACATTTTATGGGACGCTCGCAGTTGTTCATGCTTATGCGTATGATGCTTTTCTCGCATTATACGCTTTGTAAATTTCACATGAAGCCAATTTTCAATGAATATTATTCACGAATTGTTTTTAGATTTGTTTGGTAATGAATTATTTAATTCAAAAAAAACATTCGGTTTCTTAAATTCATTTTTTAAATCACATAAATCAAACATTTTTAATTTACATGTGTAAGATCGGGTCCAATGGGTCAATCAACGCGAATAAAGCCACGCAGTAAAATTCATATTCAGTAAATTCATATTTACTGATTTCTCTTATTAATTTTGCTAAAACATCAGCATAGCGTTGTCGCGATTGCAGAATGCGGCAAAGGGTTTTGCGGTATAGAGTTATTGACAACAATCAATCACTTCTTCTCAACGTTCATCAACATCAGAACTAACGAAGATACGAGGAACTCTGAACATAGTTAATCTTTTATATTCTGATTTCCATCATCATAAAAAAGCTCCGACGAGTTTATAAAAAAGGTCATCAATAACAATCTATATTATTTAAATCAACTGTATACACACGCTTACAAGCGCATTGTTTGGTGTAAGCGTGGGAAAGGGTTAATAAATGATATGCGGTTAAAACGCCTCCGAAGTTTCACTCTTTCGCGTGTACTCTGTTGCACGCATATTTTTTTATTCAAAGTTTTTCTTTAATACAATAACAATAAATTATGATTTTTATTTATTAATTTCAAAGTTATAGCCCTTAAATTGAAAAAGTCACAAATTTTACTCCACAAAAGTCTTCGTACACCAATAATGAAAATTGTTCAAAACATCAAAAAAATATAACAAATTATTTTTTCGGTTGCCTTTATTTTTAATAATGTCTTTATGGTGGTATGACATTGATTCCTCCAGAATTTATGCATAGCTTGGTTCGATTTTTGTCCATTCTTCCTGAAAAACCTATTGCAGCTAAGTCATCGGGATAAAGTGATGAGCTCTGCTCCATTTTTTTAGGATATTCCACAAATTCTAAATGGATTGAGATCAAGACTCTGTTGATATTTGTGCCGATTTGGAGCATTGTACTACAAGTAAATGTTAGTATAATGGGCCATTTCCTTAGGGAGAATATCTTGCTGAATGTAAAACGCCTCTGCCACGCCCATTTTTCCAACAAATTTCTATCAGAATGGAAACGTATACTCAACAATACATTATTCTTTCATTATTTCCAAGTTTCCAATGCAGATGAAAGCCAGTATGGCCTATATCAATACACCTTCATCACCATGATTTAAACTGTAAATAGTGTGTTTTGGGTTGTAAGCTTCTCCTTGCTTTTTCCACACTCTAAGTCTACCATGAGAACCAAAAAGGTTTTCTTTGGACAGACAATATTACATTGCGCCAGGACTCAGGTGAAGCGTTTAGATATTTCCGAGCAGAGCCCAAGCGCTCTTTGCGTTTACTGCATTTATCAGTGTCTTTTTGTAAGATGTGCGAACCCGGCATTTATAACAGATTCCTGTACAGTTTCAGGATCTTTATTATTGGTTTGGAGAAGCTCTGCACTAATGTTTTGTGCCCCTATAAACGGATCAATGGCAATCATACGCTGGATTTTACGGGATCTCCAGATGTGAGAATTAAGGCCGTCCTGACTGGGACGAGGCCTTCATATTTAAAAGGTCCGATGACAGTCTTAATGGTATATTGATTACTGTACACATGTTTTGTTATTTCCGCGCATGATTTTTACCATTTAACGTGTAAATTTAATAAATTTTATGCTTTTCCACCGATACATATTTACTATGCATTTTTAAATTTTATGTTCGACAATTTTTTTCAATCTCCACTTGCATACTTGTA
>JAFDUT010000463.1:0-21220 GCA_017309665.1 Coelopa frigida
TTTTTTGTTTTTTTTATTATTTCTTCTTCCTTTTGTTTTTTTTTTTTTCTTTCTTTCTTTAATAAATTCCTACATTAGATTTAATATATATAAAATTAATTCTAGTCCTTCGTTGGAGCTCATGTGGATTATGCACACATATATATATTTGAGTGTGGAAGGTGTGGAAGGTAATACAAAGATAGGGTTGGAGACAACACAATTTACGATACACAGTGGGAATTTGGGGAGGAATTACGGCGATGTTGGAGATTATGCGTATCCAGCGAGGATCGGGCAGGGCCTTGGTGAGAACTCGATCGCTGGCCTTCTGGACGTTCTGCGATCTGGATGTAACATTCGACTATCTCTTTCTCACATTCTGAGTATACACACGCACACACTCTGAGTATAAAAAACATTTTTTGGGACGCTCGAAGTTGTTCATGCTTATGCGAATGATGCTTTTCTCTCATCATACGATTTGTAAATTTCATTTGAAGTCAGTTTTCAATGATTGAAAATATTATTCATGAATTGTTTTTAAGATGTTTTTGGTAATGAATTATTTAATTCAAAGAAACATTAGATTTTTAAATTCATTTTTTTAATAAAAATAACATCTTTACATGTGTAAACTCGGATCAATGGGTTCAATCAACGCGAATGAAGCCGCGCATACAAAGCGCTGTAGAGTTTCTATGAATGAATGAGAAACGTCAAAAGGAACACGTGTTCACTTGCATCATTAAATGTAAATACAAATTTTAAATGCATGAAAATGGGTAAAAATAACGCAGATTTTCCAATACTTCGTACATATCTCATTTGCGCAAATAAAAGTAAACAAGTTCGTCAATCAATAATATAGTTTTTTTTTAACATATTTCATTTTTATTGAATCTTCTCTTTTAGACTCTAACAATAAGTATTTCAAATCTTAAATCTACTGTGGATATTTTCGTTGCGGATATACCAAGGAGCTCCGGTTATGGTTCTCAGAATCTTTGATTGTGCTCTCTGTATAAGTTCAATGTTAGTTGAACAAGCATTTCCCCATAGTTGGATACCATATGTCCAAATAGGTTTTATGGTGCTGTTGTAGAGGAGTACCTTGTTTTCTAGGGTTAGTGGAGTTCTGTGGTTAATAAACCAGTGGATGGAAGCGGCTCTTAACTTGATATGCGTTCTCTTTGCCTCTATGTGTTTACACCAGGTTAGACGCCGGTCTAGGTGGATCCCAAGGTATGTGACCTCTGATCCTTGCGGAATAGGGATGCTGTTTAAGGTTACAGTAGGACACGTGTTTATGTGAATGTGATATTCTTACTCTTCTGCCCATTTACTTTATGTGCCAATTCGACAATATTGTTCCATGTTTTTCACGGAAGCCAAATTGGTGATGAAGAAGATAGGGATTAACTTTTATCAGAAGCACTTTTTCGAAGAGTTTGGAGAGGCACGGAAGCAAACTGATAGGTCTATAGGAGGACGGTAACGTCTTGTCCTTGCCTGATTTTGGAATCATTATTATGGAATCATACTAGCTTATTCAATGCGAAATATAGCATTGAATAAGCTAGTAATAAAAGCGATTGCAGTATTAGGAAGTTCAATAAGCATTTTAGGCGTTATGTGAGTCTGGAGCCTTTTTGGGGTTAAGCTGTGTTTGTATAAGGGTTTTAATTTCGTTATAGGTGCTAATAATAGGAGCCATAACTTCATGATGGGTAATATAGTAAAATTCATATTTACTGATACCTCTTATTAATTATGCTAAAACATCAGCAGAGCATTGTTGCGATAGCAGAATACGGCAAAGCATTTTGCGGAATAGAATTATTGATCAAAAATCAACCACTTCTTCCCAACGTTCATCAACAGCAAGAACTTACGAAGATACGAGGAACTCTAAAAATAGTGAATGTTTATATTCTGATTTCCATCTTCATAAAAAAGCTCACGAGGAGTTTATGAAAAAATTCATCAATAACCAATTCGGTCATATTTACTTATTATGATATAGGCAATGGTTTAGAGCAGATTTGAAATCGCTATGTCGCCATCTACAAGACATTCTGAATACAGTTCTACCTGATATATATTAATTGGCATCGTGGAAGTCCACATGCTCATATCCTATTGTGGTTGGCAAATGCTCCGTGTGATACACTCGGTAAGAACAAATGCGATGCAATTGCATTAATTGACCACCTAATATCCATTTCATCCAATGAAGCATCTGGAAATATAAAACTACAGACACACAAGCATACATTTACATGTTATAAAAGAAAAATTTCCAATAGACCAACACAGTGCAGATTCGAGGCACCCTTTATGCCTTGCCGAACTACAATCATATTATCACCTATGCAAAAAGAAGAGCCAGAATATCGAGGCAAAGCGTTATAAGAGTATAAGGGAGAATCTTGAAAATACTATCTAAACTGATGAACCAAATTGAATCATAACTAAACTAATATATGAATACATCAAATAATATTTTTTATATTTAACTAAATAAAATTAAACACAAAAATGTTAAAGTTATTTATAACTTTCGAAATTAACAATAACAATATTAAATTATTATAGATATACATATGTATTAAAATCAATTCTCAACCAAAATGTAAATTTGACTATTATATAGCTCTAAGTCATTCTAAAGAAATTAAAATAATCATAACTCTGTAAATTCAGTCTATATTATTTAAATCAACTGTATGCACACGCTTATAACCAAACCATGCACATACAGTAGAAAGTGTTTAATAGAATTATATACGGTTAAATATCCACCGAAGTTTATTGTGCAGGATTGAATAAGTTGTCCTTGATTCTTCTTTTTTTTTCTCCGGTTCAACCGGGATCGGTTTAAAAGTTATTTATAATCAAGAAAATAGATGTTCACATACTACACCATAACATATTTTACACTAATTATATAATTTTTAAAAATACAAAATTGGCGATTATTCTTTTGGCGGATTTATATTACGATTAAATTTTTGTTTTTTTTTTCGATTTATCCGCGAGAAAACCGAAAGAGGTCATATGTGACTTGAGACCCAAAACCGAAAAAAATGAACTTAAGTCGCGATTCGTTGTGGTGTTGACGCGCCGAAGGTTAAAAATACAAGAGGCCGATCTTCTGGCAAAAATCTCCCAAGTCCCCTGTCTAGCGGCTCATTTCTTTTCTTTCCCTTTTTCCTTTCTTTCGGGTGACGTGATTTTTATCAGTACCAACTGCTTATCTGCGCTAACAGCCCTCATTTCCCTCATTCTTGGTTTACCAATTTTTCAGTGTGTGATCATCACACAGTGTTTAGTGTTAGCACGTGTCCCGTTCCTTCAAATCGTACGATCAATTGGTTCGGGTCCGTACTAACCCATTCCATCATTGTGCATGCTAATCCATCACAAGAATGGTATCAAAAAATTGTGGAACATAAGAGCGCAGCTGTCAAATCGTGGATGGTGAAATCTGACTAGCTGACTTCTGACCCGATGAGAGGAATATGAGCGTGCAGAAGGAAACAACAAATAAAATTCATTCATAAAATTCGCACTTTTCTTTCCTATAGGTCGCCACAACTCTAAGTCATGATATTGATTCGAATAACTGGCATTCTGGCTAAGTATGATATATCTAGTTCGGACAAATTTAATCTCCTCAGTGGAAATATTTTACGTTTGGTATACATTCAGTTTCCGTTATAAGGTGTGATAAAAACGAAACGCGTAAGCTAAGACCCATAAAGCCTTTGCCTTAGAAAAAAATCTATTAAGAATGTCTTCGAACTCTGAGAAAGACGTGAAATGCGATCTAACAGGTTTCCTCTTTAATTCGACTTCATCGGTTTCCTTCAATTGAAGTTTTTGCCATTTCCTTTAACCAACGAGGACCGTACCAACATAGTTCATTAGTGGCTAGGTTAAGTGGAGATATACCACGACTTCCGATATCTGCCGGGTTGTCCTGAGATTCGACATGGGACCAACTGTCAGTGCCCACCGTTTCAGAAATCTTTGAAACTCGATTAACTGCGATCTGGATGTAACATTCGACTATCTCTTTCTCACATTCTGAGTATACACACGCACACACTCTGAGTATAAAAAACATTTTTTGGGACGCTCGAAGTTGTTCATGCTTATGCGAATGATGCTTTTCTCTCATCATACGATTTGTAAATTTCATTTGAAGTCAGTTTTCAATGATTGAAAATATTATTCATGAATTGTTTTTAAGATGTTTTTGGTAATGAATTATTTAATTCAAAGAAACATTAGATTTTTAAATTCATTTTTTTAATAAAAATAACATCTTTACATGTGTAAACTCGGATCAATGGGTTCAATCAACGCGAATGAAGCCGCGCATACAAAGCGCTGTAGAGTTTCTATGAATGAATGAGAAACGTCAAAAGGAACACGTGTTCACTTGCATCATTAAATGTAAATACAAATTTTAAATGGATGAAAATGGGTAAAAATAACGCAGATTTTCCAATACTTCGTACATATCTCATTTGCGCAAATAAAAGTAAACAAGTTCGTCAATCAATAATATAGTTTTTTTTTAACATATTTCATTTTTATTGAATCTTCTCTTTTAGACTCTAACAATAAGTATTTCAAATCTTAAATCTACTGTGGATATTTTCGTTGCGGATATACCAAGGAGCTCCGGTTATGGTTCTCAGAATCTTTGATTGTGCTCTCTGTATAAGTTCAATGTTAGTTGAACAAGCATTTCCCCATAGTTGGATACCATATGTCCAAATAGGTTTTATGGTGCTGTTGTAGAGGAGTACCTTGTTTTCTAGGGTTAGTGGAGTTCTGTGGTTAATAAACCAGTGGATGGAAGCGGCTCTTAACTTGATATGCGTTCTCTTTGCCTCTATGTGTTTACACCAGGTTAGACGCCGGTCTAGGTGGATCCCAAGGTATGTGACCTCTGATCCTTGCGGAATAGGGATGCTGTTTAAGGTTACAGTAGGACACGTGTTTATGTGAATGTGATATTCTTACTCTTCTGCCCATTTACTTTATGTGCCAATTCGACAATATTGTTCCATGTTTTTCACGGAAGCCAAATTGGTGATGAAGAAGATAGGGATTAACTTTTATCAGAAGCACTTTTTCGAAGAGTTTGGAGAGGCACGGAAGCAAACTGATAGGTCTATAGGAGGACGGTAACGTCTTGTCCTTGCCTGATTTTGGAATCATTATTATGGAATCATACTAGCTTATTCAATGCGAAATATAGCATTGAATAAGCTAGTAATAAAAGCGATTGCAGTATTAGGAAGTTCAATAAGCATTTTAGGCGTTATGTGAGTCTGGAGCCTTTTTGGGGTTAAGCTGTGTTTGTATAAGGGTTTTAATTTCGTTATAGGTGCTAATAATAGGAGCCATAACTTCATGATGGGTAATATAGTAAAATTCATATTTACTGATACCTCTTATTAATTATGCTAAAACATCAGCAGAGCATTGTTGCGATAGCAGAATACGGCAAAGCATTTTGCGGAATAGAATTATTGATCAAAAATCAACCACTTCTTCCCAACGTTCATCAACAGCAAGAACTTACGAAGATACGAGGAACTCTAAAAATAGTGAATGTTTATATTCTGATTTCCATCTTCATAAAAAAGCTCACGAGGAGTTTATGAAAAAATTCATCAATAACCAATTCGGTCATATTTACTTATTATGATATAGGCAATGGTTTAGAGCAGATTTGAAATCGCTATGTCGCCATCTACAAGACATTCTGAATACAGTTCTACCTGATATATATTAATTGGCATCGTGGAAGTCCACATGCTCATATCCTATTGTGGTTGGCAAATGCTCCGTGTGATACACTCGGTAAGAACAAATGCGATGCAATTGCATTAATTGACCACCTAATATCCATTTCATCCAATGAAGCATCTGGAAATATAAAACTACAGACACACAAGCATACATTTACATGTTATAAAAGAAAAATTTCCAATAGACCAACACAGTGCAGATTCGAGGCACCCTTTATACCTTGCCGAACTACAATCATATTATCACCTATGCAAAAAGAAGAGCCAGAATATCGAGGCAAAGCGTTATAAGAGTATAAGGGAGAATCTTGAAAATACTATCTAAACTGATGAACCAAATTGAATCATAACTAAACTAATATATGAATACATCAAATAATATTTTTTATATTTAACTAAATAAAATTAAACACAAAAATGTTAAAGTTATTTATAACTTTCGAAATTAACAATAACAATATTAAATTATTATAGATATACATATGTATTAAAATCAATTCTCAACCAAAATGTAAATTTGACTATTATATAGCTCTAAGTCATTCTAAAGAAATTAAAATAATCATAACTCTGTAAATTCAGTCTATATTATTTAAATCAACTGTATGCACACGCTTATAACCAAACCATGCACATACAGTAGAAAGTGTTTAATAGAATTATATACGGTTAAATATCCACCGAAGTTTATTGTGCAGGATTGAATAAGTTGTCCTTGATTCTTCTTTTTTTTCTCCGGTTCAACCGGGATCGGTTTAAAAGTTATTTATAATCAAGAAAATAGATGTTCACATACTACACCATAACATATTTTACACTAATTATATAATTTTTAAAAATACAAAATTGGCGATTATTCTTTTGGCGGATTTATATTACGATTAAATTTTGTTTTTTTTTTTCGATTTATCCGCGAGAAAACCGAAAGAGGTCATATGTGACTTGAGACCCAAAACCGAAAAAAATGAACTTAAGTCGCGATTCGTTGTGGTGTTGACGCGCCGAAGGTTAAAAATACAAGAGGCCGATCTTCTGGCAAAAATCTCCCAAGTCCCCTGTCTAGCGGCTCATTTCTTTTCTTTCCCTTTTTCCTTTCTTCGGGTGACGTGATTTTATCAGTACCAACTGCTTATCTGCGCTAACAGCCTCATTTCCCTCATTCTTGGTTTACCAATTTTTCAGTGTGTGATCATCACACAGTGTTTAGTGTTAGCACGTGTCCCGTTCCTTCAAATCGTACGATCAATTGGTTCGGGTCCGTACTAACCCATTCCATCATTGTGCATGCTAATCCATCACAAGAATGGTATCAAAAAATTGTGGAACATAAGAGCGCAGCTGTCAAATCGTGGATGGTGAAATCTGACTAGCTGACTTCTGACCCGATGAGAGGAATATGAGCGTGCAGAAGGAAACAACAAATAAAATTCATTCATAAAATTCGCACTTTTCTTTCCTATAGGTCGCCACAACTCTAAGTCATGATATTGATTCGAATAACTGGCATTCTGGCTAAGTATGATATATCTAGTTCGGACAAATTAATCTCCTCAGTGGAAATATTTTACGTTTGGTATACATTCAGTTTCCGTTATAAGGTGTGATAAAAACGAAACGCGTAAGCTAAGACCCATAAAGCCTTTGCCTTAGAAAAAAATCTATTAAGAATGTCTTCGAACTCTGAGAAAGACGTGAAATGCGATCTAACAGGTTTCCTCTTTAATTCGACTTCATCGGTTTCCTTCAATTGAAGTTTTGCCATTTCCTTTAACCAACGAGGACCGTACCAACATAGTTCATTAGTGGCTAGGTTAAGTGGAGATATACCACGACTTCCGATATCTGCCGGGTTGTCCTGAGATTCGACATGGGACCAACTGTCAGTGCCCACCGTTTCAGAAATCTTTGAAACTCGATTAACTGCGATCTGGATGTAACATTCGACTATCTCTTTCTCACATTCTGAGTATACACACGCACACACTCTGAGTATAAAAAACATTTTTTGGGACGCTCGAAGTGTTCATGCTTATGCGAATGATGCTTTTCTCTCATCATACGATTTGTAAATTTCATTTGAAGTCAGTTTTCAATGATTGAAATATTATTCATGAATTGTTTTTAAGATGTTTTTGGTAATGAATTATTTAATTCAAGAAACATTAGATTTTTAAATTCATTTTTTTAATAAAATAACATCTTTACATGTGTAACTCGGATCAATGGGTTCAATCAACGCGAATGAAGCCGCGCATACAAAGCGCTGTAGAGTTTCTATGAATGAATGAGAAACGTCAAAAGGAACACGTGTTCACTTGCATCATTAAATGTAAATACAAATTTTAAATGGATGAAAATGGGTAAAAATAACGCAGATTTTCCAATACTTCGTACATATCTCATTTGCGCAAATAAAAGTAAACAAGTTCGTCAATCAATAATATAGTTTTTTTTTAACATATTTCATTTTTATTGAATCTTCTCTTTTAGACTCTAACAATAAGTATTTCAAATCTTAAATCTACTGTGGATATTTCGTTGCGGATATACCAAGGAGCTCCGGTTATGGTTCTCAGAATCTTTGATTGTGCTCTCTGTATAAGTTCAATGTTAGTTGAACAAGCATTTCCCCATAGTTGGATACCATATGTCCAATAGGTTTTATGGTGCTGTTGTAGAGGAGTACCTTGTTTTCTAGGGTTAGTGGAGTTCTGTGGTTAATAAACCAGTGGATGGAAGCGGCTCTTAACTTGATATGCGTTCTCTTTGCCTCTATGTGTTTACACCAGGTTAGACGCCGGTCTAGGTGGATCCCAAGGTATGTGACCTCTGATCCTTGCGGAATAGGGATGCTGTTTAAGGTTACAGTAGGACACGTGTTTATGTGAATGTGATATTCTTACTCTTCTGCCCATTTACTTTATGTGCCAATTCGACAATATTGTTCCTGTTTTTCACGGAAGCCAAATTGGTGATGAAGAAGATAGGGATTAACTTTTATCAGAAGCACTTTTTCGAAGAGTTTGGAGAGGCACGGAAGCAAACTGATAGGTCTATAGGAGGACGGTAACGTCTTGTCCTTGCCTGATTTTGGAATCATTATTATGGAATCATACTAGCTTATTCAATGCGAAATATAGCATTGAATAAGCTAGTAATAAAAGCGATTGCAGTATTAGGAAGTTCAATAAGCATTTTAGGCGTTATGTGAGTCTGGAGCCTTTTTGGGGTTAAGCTGTGTTGTATAAGGGTTTTAATTTCGTTATAGGTGCTAATAATAGGAGCCATAACTTCATGATGGGTAATATAGTAAAATTCATATTTACTGATACCTCTTATTAATTATGCTAAAACATCAGCAGAGCATTGTTGCGATAGCAGAATACGGCAAAGCATTTTGCGGAATAGAATTATTGATCAAAAATCAACCACTTCTTCCCAACGTTCATCAACAGCAAGAACTTACGAAGATACGAGGAACTCTAAAAATAGTGAATGTTTATATTCTGATTTCCATCTTCATAAAAAGCTCACGAGGAGTTTATGAAAAAATTCATCAATAACCAATTCGGTCATATTTACTTATTATGATATAGGCAATGGTTTAGAGCAGATTTGAAATCGCTATGTCGCCATCTACAAGACATTCTGAATACAGTTCTACCTGATATATATTAATTGGCATCGTGGAAGTCCCACATGCTCATATCCTATTGTGGTTGGCAAATGCTCCGTGTGATACACTCGGTAAGAACAAATGCGATGCAATTGCATAATTGACCACCTAATATCCATTTCATCCAATGAAGCATCTGGAAATATAAAACTACAGACACACAAGCATACATTTACATGTTATAAAAGAAAAATTTCCAATAGACCAACACAGTGCAGATTCGAGGCACCCTTTATACCTTGCCGAACTACAATTCATATTATCACCTATGCAAAAAGAAGAGCCAGAATATCGAGGCAAAGCGTTATAAGAGTATAAGGGAGAATCTTGAAAATACTATCTAAACTGATGAACCAAATTGAATCATAACTAAACTAATATATGAATACATCAAATAATATTTTTTATATTTAACTAAATAAATTAAACACAAAAATGTTAAAGTTATTTATAACTTTCGAAATTAACAATAACAATATTAAATTATTATAGATATACATATGTATTAAAATCAATTCTCAACCAAAATGTAAATTTGACTATTATATAGCTCTAAGTATTCTAAAGAAATTAAAATAATCATAACTCTGTAAATTCAGTCTATATTATTTAAATCAACTGTATGCACACGCTTATAACCAAACCATGCACATACAGTAGAAAGTGTTTAATAGAATTATATACGGTTAAATATCCACCGAAGTTTATTGTGCAGGATGAATAAGTTGTCCTTGATTCTTCTTTTTTTTTCTCCGGTTCAACCGGATCGGTTTAAAAGTTATTTATAATCAAGAAAATAGATGTTCACATACTACACCATAACATATTTTACACTAATTATATAATTTTTAAAAATACAAAATTGGCGATTATTCTTTTGGCGGATTTATATTACGATTAAATTTTTGTTTTTTTTTTCGATTTATCCGCGAGAAAACCGAAAGAGGTCATATGTGACTTGAGACCCAAAACCGAAAAAAATGAACTTAAGTCGCGATTCGTTGTGGTGTTGACGCGCCGAAGGTTAAAAATACAAGAGGCCGATCTTCTGGCAAAAATCTCCCAAGTCCCCTGTCTAGCGGCTCATTTCTTTTCTTTCCCTTTTTCCTTTCTTTCGGGTGACGTGATTTTTATCAGTACCAACTGCTTATCTGCGCTAACAGCCCTCATTTCCCTCATTCTTGGTTTACCAATTTTTCAGTGTGTGATCATCACACAGTGTTTAGTGTTAGCACGTGTCCCGTTCCTTCAAATCGTACGATCAATTGGTTCGGGTCCGTACTAACCCATTCCATCATTGTGCATGCTAATCCATCACAAGAATGGTATCAAAAAATTGTGGAACATAAGAGCGCAGCTGTCAAATCGTGGATGGTGAAATCTGACTAGCTGACTTCTGACCCGATGAGAGGAATATGAGCGTGCAGAAGGAAACAACAATAAAATTCATTCATAAAATTCGCACTTTTCTTTCCTATAGGTCGCCACAACTCTAAGTCATGATATTGATTCGAATAACTGGCATTCTGGCTAAGTATGATATATCTAGTTCGGACAATTTTAATCTCCTCAGTGGAAATATTTTACGTTTGGTATACATTCAGTTTCCGTTATAAGGTGTGATAAAAACGAAACGCGTAAGCTAAGACCCATAAAGCCTTTGCCTTAGAAAAAAATCTATTAAGAATGTCTTCGAACTCTGAGAAAGACGTGAAATGCGATCTAACAGGTTTCCTCTTTAATTCGACTTCATCGGTTTCCTTCAATTGAAGTTTTTGCCATTTCCTTTAACCAACGAGGACCGTACCAACATAGTTCATTAGTGGCTAGGTTAAGTGGAGATATACCACGACTTCCGATATCTGCCGGGTTGTCCTGAGATTCGACATGGGACCAACTGTCAGTGCCCACCGTTTCAGAAATCTTTGAAACTCGATTAACTGCGATCTGGATGTAACATTCGACTATCTCTTCTCACATTCTGAGTATACACACGCACACACTCTGAGTATAAAAAACATTTTTTGGGACGCTCGAAGTTGTTCATGCTTATGCGAATGATGCTTTTCTCTCATCATACGATTTGTAAATTTCTATTTGAAGTCAGTTTTCAATGATTGAAAATATTATTCATGAATTGTTTTTAAGATGTTTTTGGTAATGAATTATTTAATTCAAAGAAACATTAGATTTTAAATTCATTTTTTTAATAAAAATAACATCTTTACATGTGTAAACTCGGATCAATGGGTTCAATCAACGCGAATGAAGCCGCGCATACAAAGCGCTGTAGAGTTTCTATGAATGAATGAGAAACGTCAAAAGGAACACGTGTTCACTTGCATCATTAAATGTAAATACAAATTTTAAATGGATGAAAATGGGTAAAAATAACGCAGATTTCCAATACTTCGTACATATCTCATTTGCGCAAATAAAAGTAAACAAGTTCGTCAATCAATAATATAGTTTTTTTTTAACATATTTCATTTTTATTGAATCTTCTCTTTTAGACTCTAACAATAAGTATTTCAAATCTTAAATCTACTGTGGATATTTTCGTTGCGGATATACCAAGGAGCTCCGGTTATGGTTCTCAGAATCTTTGATTGTGCTCTCTGTATAAGTTCAATGTTAGTTGAACAAGCATTTCCCCATAGTTGGATACCATATGTCCAAATAGGTTTTATGGTGCTGTTGTAGAGGAGTACCTTGTTTTCTAGGGTTAGTGGAGTTCTGTGGTTAATAAACCAGTGGATGGAAGCGGCTCTTAACTTGATATGCGTTCTCTTTGCCTCTATGTGTTTACACCAGGTTAGACGCCGGTCTAGGTGGATCCCAAGGTATGTGACCTCTGATCCTTGCGGAATAGGGATGCTGTTTAAGGTTACAGTAGGACACGTGTTTATGTGAATGTGATATTCTTACTCTTCTGCCCATTTACTTTATGTGCCAATTCGACAATATTGTTCCATGTTTTTCACGGAAGCCAAATTGGTGATGAAGAAGATAGGGATTAACTTTTATCAGAAGCACTTTTTCGAAGAGTTTGGAGAGGCACGGAAGCAAACTGATAGGTCTATAGGAGGACGGTAACGTCTTGTCCTTGCCTGATTTTGGAATCATTATTATGGAATCATACTAGCTTATTCAATGCGAAATATAGCATTGAATAAGCTAGTAATAAAAGCGATTGCAGTATTAGGAAGTTCAATAAGCATTTTAGGCGTTATGTGAGTCTGGAGCCTTTTTGGGGTTAAGCTGTGTTTGTATAAGGGTTTTAATTTCGTTATAGGTGCTAATAATAGGAGCCATAACTTCATGATGGGTAATATAGTAAAATTCATATTTACTGATACCTCTTATTAATTATGCTAAAACATCAGCAGAGCATTGTTGCGATAGCAGAATACGGCAAGCATTTTGCGGAATAGAATTATTGATCAAAATCAACCACTTCTTCCCAACGTTCATCAACAGCAAGAACTTACGAAGATACGAGGAACTCTAAAAATAGTGAATGTTTATATTCTGATTTCCATCTTCATAAAAAAGCTCACGAGGAGTTTATGAAAAAATTCATCAATAACCAATTCGGTCATATTTACTTATTATGATATAGGCAATGGTTTAGAGCAGATTTGAAATCGCTATGTCGCCATCTACAAGACATTCTGAATACAGTTCTACCTGATATATATTAATTGGCATCGTGGAAGTCCACATGCTCATATCCTATTGTGGTTGGCAATGCTCCGTGTGATACACTCGGTAAGAACAAATGCGATGCAATTGCATTAATTGACCACCTAATATCCATTTCATCCAATGAAGCATCTGGAAATATAAAACTACAGACACCAAGCATACATTTACATGTTATAAAAGAAAAATTTCCAATAGACCAACACAGTGCAGATTCGAGGCACCCTTTATACCTTGCCGAACTACAATCATATTATCACCTATGCAAAAAGAAGAGCCAGAATATCGAGGCAAAGCGTTATAAGAGTATAAGGGAGAATCTTGAAAATACTATCTAAACTGATGAACCAAATTGAATCATAACTAAACTAATATATGAATACATCAAATAATATTTTTTATATTTAACTAAATAAAATTAAACACAAAAATGTTAAAGTTATTTATAACTTTCGAAATTAACAATAACAATATTAAATTATTATAGATATACATATGTATTAAAATCAATTCTCAACCAAAATGTAAATTTGACTATTATATAGCTCTAAGTCATTCTAAAGAAATTAAAATAATCATAACTCTGTAAATTCAGTCTATATATTTAAATCAACTGTATGCACACGCTTATAACCAAACCATGCACATACAGTAGAAAGTGTTTAATAGAATTATATACGGTAAATATCCACCGAAGTTTATTGTGCAGGATTGAATAAGTTGTCCTTGATTCTTCTTTTTTTTTCTCCGGTTCAACCGGGATCGGTTTAAAAGTTATTTATAATCAAGAAAATAGATGTTCACATACTACACCATAACATATTTTACACTAATTATATAATTTTTAAAATACAAAATTGGCGATTATTCTTTTGGCGGATTTATATTACGATTAAATTTTGTTTTTTTTTTTCGATTTATCCGCGAGAAAACCGAAAGAGGTCATATGTGACTTGAGACCCAAAACCGAAAAAAATGAACTTAAGTCGCGATTCGTTGTGGTGTTGACGCGCCGAAGGTTAAAAATACAAGAGGCCGATCTTCTGGCAAAAATCTCCCAAGTCCCCTGTCTAGCGGCTCATTTCTTTTTCTTTCCCTTTTCCTTTCTTTCGGGTGACGTGATTTTTATCAGTACCAACTGCTTATCTGCGCTAACAGCCCTCATTTCCCTCATTCTTGGTTTACCAATTTTTCAGTGTGTGATCATCACACAGTGTTTAGTGTTAGCACGTGTCCCGTTCCTTCAAATCGTACGATCAATTGGTTCGGGTCCGTACTAACCCATTCCATCATTGTGCATGCTAATCCATCACAAGAATGGTATCAAAAATTGTGGAACATAAGAGCGCAGCTGTCAAATCGTGGATGGTGAAATCTGACTAGCTGACTTCTGACCCGATGAGAGGAATATGAGCGTGCAGAAGGAAACAACAAATAAAATTCATTCATAAAATTCGCACTTTTCTTCCTATAGGTCGCCACAACTCTAAGTCATGATATTGATTCGAATAACTGGCATTCTGGCTAAGTATGATATATCTAGTTCGGACAAATTTAATCTCCTCAGTGGAAATATTTTACGTTTGGTATACATTCAGTTTCCGTTATAAGGTGTGATAAAAACGAAACGCGTAAGCTAAGACCCATAAAGCCTTTGCCTTAGAAAAAAATCTATTAAGAATGTCTTCGACTCTGAGAAAGACGTGAAATGCGATCTAACAGGTTTCCTCTTTAATTCGACTTCATCGGTTTCCTTCAATTGAAGTTTTTGCCATTTCCTTTAACCAACCGAGGACCGTACCAACATAGTTCATTAGTGGCTAGGTTAAGTGGAGATATACCACGACTTCCGATATCTGCCGGGTTGTCCTGAGATTCGACATGGGACCAACTGTCAGTGCCCACCGTTTCAGAAATCTTTGAAACTCGATTAACTACAAAGGTCGTCCAAGTGCAGGGATCCTTTGCAACCATGACAATACAATTTTCGAATCTGTCCAAAAGAAGCACTGTGTAGTGATCCACATTGAATTTTTGTAATAGATATTCCACTAACTCCGCTAAGAGTAGTGCACCGCAGAGTTCTAATCGTGGTAATGACACCGGTTCGCACCGGTGCAACCTTAGTTTTTTGAAGTATCAAATGAATGTGAACTTATTCATTTGAATCTTGAACTCTAAAATATATGGTTGCGGCGTAACCATTTTCAGATGAATCGCAAAACCCATGAAATTCAACTGATTTCCTGGTGCCAATTAAATCCATCGCGAGATTTTTATCTTTTCGATTTCCTTTAAGTTCCTCACGAAAATCTCCCATTTGTGTTTCGTTTGGTTAGACAGTTAGACAGTCAGTCTTTTCTAACCAAAGCCCTTGCATTATTATTTTCGCTTGCACTACTACAGGAATTAACCATCCCGCGGGATCGAAACAGTCTAGCTGTTGTCGAAAGAACACTTCTTTTGTTGATGTTGGAGTGCTTTCCTGAGGGTTAGCCACGAAAAAAAAGGCATCTTCCTGTGCATTCCAGAAAATTCCGAGAGTTTTCGCACAGCTCAAATTCTCAGAATTCTAAGAACGTTCATTAAGTAGATCGTCTTTGGGAAGATCGGCTAAAATGTCCTTAGAGTTAGATGTCCACTTTCGTAAAGAAAACTTTGCTCAGCTTAAAAGTTGGAGAAGTTCATTCCAGATTTGAATCACCGTCTGTATATCGTGAACGCTAATACAGCTAATCCGTCATCGACGTAGATATTTAACCTTAAAACCTTAGAGTCTAGACGATGGCTATCGATTTTTCATCCGTTAGATGACAAAGGGTTGTTGTAGCCAGATAAGGAGCGCATTCAAACCGAATGTAACAGATTTAAACTCATATTCTTCGAGAGGTTCGTTGGTACTGTCCGAAATAGAATCCTTGGCATAATTTTACTTTACCATACCCAGCACTAAATTCAATAATTTATATGTCAAATGATAGTGTTTTCAGTGTACATTCCAACCGAAAAAAAAAGGTTGGGGCGGACTCATTTGGTTTGGCCATAAAGTGAGGTCAAAGGTGAAATAATGACTTTTTGAAATAGTCAACAAATCCACAATGTTAACCGATTGGGCAATACAATATATCAAATTAAAGTGTAATTTTTTTACGTCGCAGTCCCATTGCACTGCCCGATCTAGGACAATTCGGGATACCATCCCTGACGTGAAGAGTGTCATCGATAATGAGTGCTGCGATCTCTAGATGACACTTTTCACCGTTAGCGGTTCATGATGGCCGCCGAGTTGCACTCAGAATCTGACAGTGCAGTGGCGCCATAAGTTTTACTGAGTGACAAGAAGCTTCACTTCTTTTGTACATCTCAGTCCGCACAGTTCTGTTCCGCGAATAAAATCATTATCCCAATCGCCATTTTCGTGGGATTTCTCCATATCAGCAGTGTAAGAAAATAAATCTATTATTCCACCCACAGTTCCTGGCTTTTCCTTCTTGGTTTTTTTCTTTTCTCCACCACTAGTGCTCCACCACCGCTAGTGCTCCACCACCACCAGTGTGCTACCGCCACCAACGATCCATCCAGCATCAACAACAACAACTCCAGTGATCCATCCATCAGCGACAACCACAATTACAACAACCACACCGCAGCCACTCTCCAACTCTTCCACCCAACCACTCCAACGAGCAGACTTCGCCGAGACAACATTTGGTCCTCCACGAGCCGAATCTCCAACCAGTGCATCACTTTGGTATGTCTGCACATAATTTCTAATTTGCTACATAGTTTGAGAGTGCAACGCGTCGGGTTTATTAATTGTTCAAGTAGTTTTTTTCTTTGCGTCCATTTTGATTTTTGTCCCGGTGTCTTATATACATCTGAGTATATAAAGACACATACACAGCAAAAATCAGTGTCGGTTTTTGGCGCCATAATCCATTTGGGCCACAATGGATTATATACATCGGTATATATATATTTACATACACAGCAAAAATCAGTTGCGGTTTTTGGCTCCATTATTCATTTGGGCCACAGTGTATTATATACATCGGTAGATATATTCACATACACAGCAAATAGTAGTGCGGGTTTTTTCGCTCATCCATCCATTTCGTATATACCAGCAAGTATATAAATACCGTGTGATACTGAACAACTATTTGCAAAGAAGTTAAGCTGTTCATTTGTCGAGCTTCTGCAAACTGTGTTTTTCGGTGTCGTGGTGATCTATATACTTGCAAGGATCTCGTTTAATTCGCACACACAGCTCCAGCAAGTGCACAAGGACTCCTTTTACGCGCAATTTTCTTAGGTTGACTGACCTCCTGAGTTGGTTAAACTTTCCAGTTGAAATTGCGACGTTCATCGATATCCTCCGTGCCAGTGTATTTCCTACCTGTGGGTGATTTTCCAAAGTTCAGATTTACAGCGATCATTACTATTATTACATTATTATTATACTTACCAATTAATATACTTACCATTTCCTTGCGCATCAGAGCCTGCAGTGTTTTTTGACCATCCTCTAGGGTTTGTTAAACATTGAATTTACAATTTGTTATATCTACGTGCCCGAATTGGGCACCTATCTTTCCGAGTTACCGTGATCCATTCCGCGTACCTGTAAATAATTTCGTGGGATTATATTTGAACATTACGTCATCGACGTAGATATTTGACCTTAAAACCTTAGAGTCTAGACGATGGCTATCGATTTTTCATCCGTTAGATGATAAAGGGTTGTTGTAGCCAGATAAGGAGCGCAATTCAAACCGAATGTAACAGATTTAAACTCATATTCTTCGAGAGGTTCGTTGGTACTGTCCCGAAATAGAATCCTTGGCATAATTTTACTTTACCATACCCAGCACTAAATTCAATAATTTATATGTCAAATGATAGTGTTTTCAGTGTACATTCCAACCGAAAAAAAAAGGTTGGGGCGGACTCATTTGGTTTGGCCATAAAGTGAGGTCAAAGGTGAAATTAATGACTTTTTGAAATAGTCAACAAATCCACAAATGTTAACCGATTGGGCAATACAATATATCAAATTAAAGGTAATTTTTTACGTCGCAGTCCCATTGCACTGCCAGATCTAGTACAATTCGGGATACCATCCCTGACGTGAAGAGTGTCATCGATAATGAGTGCTGCGATCTCTAGATGAAACTTTTCACCGTTAGCGGTTCATGATGGCCGCCGAGTTGCACTCAGAATCTGACAGTGCAGTGGCGCTATAAGTTTTACTGAGTGACAAGAAGCTTCACTTCTTTTGTACATCTCAGTCCGCACAATTCTGTTCCGCGAATAAAATCATTATCGCCATTTTCGTGGGATTTCTCCATATCAGCAGTGTAAGAAAATAAATCTATTATTCCACCCACAGTTCCTGGCTTTTCCTTCTTGGTTTTTTTCTTTTCTCCACCACTAGTGCTCCACCACCGCTAGTGCTCCACCACCACCAGTGTGCTACCGCCACCAACGATCCATCCAGCATCAACAACAACAACTCCAGTGATCCATCCATCAGCGACAACCACAATTACAACAACCACACCGCAGCCACTCTCCAACTCTTCCACCCAACCACTCCAACGAGCAGACTTCGCCGAGACAACATTTGGTCCTCCACGAGCCGAATCTCCAACCAGTGCATCACTTTGGTATGTCTGCACATAATTTCTAATTTGCTACATAGTTTGAGAGTGCAACGCGTCGGGTTTATATTAATTGTTCAAGTAGTTTTTTTCTTTGCGTCCATTTTGATTTTTGTCCCGGTGTCTTATATACATCTGAGTATATAAAGACACATACACAGCAAAAATCAGTGTCGGTTTTTGGCGCCATAATCCATTTGGGCCACAATGGATTATATACATCGGTATATATATTTACATACACAGCAAAAAATCAGTTGCGGTTTTTGGCTCCATTATTCATTTGGGCCACAGTGTATTATATACATCGGTAGATATATTCACATACACAGCAAATAGTAGTGCGGGTTTTTTCGCTCATCCATCCATTTCGTATATACCAGCAAGTATATAAATACCGTGTGATACTGAACAACTATTTGCAAAGAAGTTAAGCTGTTCATTTGTCGAGCTTCTGCAAACTGTGTTTTTCGGTGTCGTGGTGATCTATATACTTGCAAGGATCTCGTTTAATTCGCACACACAGCTCCAGCAAGTGCACAAGGACTCCTTTTACGCGCAATTTTCTTAGGTTTGACTGACCTCCTGAGTTGGTTAAACATTCCAGTTGAAATTGCGACGTTCATCGATATCCTCCGTGCCAGTGTATTTCCTACCTGTGGGTGATTTTCCAAAGTTCAGATTTACAGCGATCATTACTATTATTACATTATTATTATATACTTACCAATTAATATACTTACCATTTCCTTGCGCATCAGAGCCTGCAGTGTTTTTTGACCATCCTCTAGGGTTTGTTAAACATTGAATTTACAATTTGTTATATCTACGTGCTTGAATTGGGCACCTATCTTTCCGAGTTACCGTGATCCATTCCGCGTACCTGTAAATAATTTCGTGGGATTATATTTGAACATTAACCTCGATACTTACCCAATACTTACCTCTTACCTCGATAATTACCCAATAATTTACATTCCATTCAAAGCTACCTATACGATTCATTCTAATTTCATCGAGTCCACCAAGTATAATCCGTCGTCCGATTTATAATGGCCGCCTTAAATATTTTTATCCGAATCACCGATAACTTAATCGAATTCGACAGCGAGTTCGCAGATGATCTTCTCTCCGGGTACACCATTCACTCTCTTGAGGTTCATCGAGATGAGATGAAGGCAATATGGAGTAATGTAAAATCCTTTTATGACTCCTGTCTAAACGAGCTCTACGAAAAACGCACCGACAGCGATGATAATTCGCCTGAATTGGAGTCTGTCAAATCACGCTATTTGACTGCGTACCGAACTTATGTCCGGTGCGTAGCCAAGATAGGAGAGCAGATGTCGCACCTATCGGTACAGGCTGCTGCTCCTGTCGTCCAGCGGATACCCGACCACGCGGGAAATAACTTTCATCTACCGCCGTGCGACACCGAGATCTTCGACGGTGAATATCTTGCGTGGCCGTCCTTCCGAGATATGTTCACTGCCAAATATGTGAACAATTCCAGATTAAGTCCAGTTGAGAGGTTATTCCACCTGAACAAAAAGACCCGCGGTGAAGCACGAGAAATCGTGAAGCGAGCTCCGCTCACGAATGATGGGTTCGCGTTAGCTTGGAATAACCTCACAGAACGTTTTGAGAATAAAAGGATTTTGGTTAACAGTCAATTGCGAATCCTTTTTAACCTTCCATCCGTGAACGTCGAGTCTGGAAAATCCGTTAAGACATTGCAGAGGGATATCAACTCTTGCATTTCCGCACTTGAAATGTACGATATCGATATCTCTGGGTGGGATCCTATCTTTCTTTTTATCTGCTCCACAAGACTCCCAGATACCACCCTGACCTTATGGGAACAATCCTTGCAGAATAAAGCGACGATTCCAAGGTGGAAGGAAATGGATTCCTTCCTCACCTCCCGCTATCAAACACTCGAAACCGTGTCAGATATTCGCACTTCGAACGTACATCGAACAGCTACCTCTCACTCCACCTCTGCTTCCCGCAATCCTCCGAGGAGACTTAGCACTTACCATGCTAACATCTTCAATCCAGTGTGCAAGCTGTGTCCAAACCAGCAACACACTATACGCAACTGTCCGAAGTTTCTAGCAATGAATGCTGGAGAAAGAACGTCGTGTGTTCGCAAACATGGTCTCTGCTTGAACTGTTTCGCACGAGCTCATTCTTTAGCTGAGTGTACAAGCAAACATAACTGCTTCAAGTGCAATAAGAGGCATAATACGCTTCTACATAATGAATCCGATAATGGGCCATCGACGTCACATACAGTCCGAGATCCTCGTCAATTCCGAATTTCAACGATACTCCGATACAGTCCACTGAATCCTTCTGTG